>SSNU01000068.1:364162-441634 GCA_012064415.1 Gyrodactylus bullatarudis
GATGAGAACCGACGAAAATAAAGAGCTCATATTCACCCAGAATCTATTTTCGTCTTCTACCTACAAAATGCAAGACATTAGTCAGCAAAATGATAATATATTCGCGGAAATCAGGAATCTAAAGCAAGACGAAATATTTCTAGTTAACCTTATTAATTTCTTAATTTTTCAGGCGATATTTTGGATTTTTTTCTAATTCTTCTCAAACAGTTAATTTTTTAAATGGGTCTTTTGTGCCACTGACGTAAAAATTTTATTTCAAATAGATATATGTCATTGATATTTGAGTCTTTTCAGTTGAGAGAAAAATCTTAAACTCATGATCTTTTTAACTACCATTCAAGCAACTCATAATTATTTATCTAAGCCTCAGAAAATACTTCGTTTACAACCCATTCACTCTTGAACTAAAAATATTGTGTTATAAAACTGTAGATTTGTAATCAGCTCAATGACAAACCAATGATTGTAGTTTGAGATTTAAACTTTCAAACCATTAGATATCTTAAAATTCATGGCTATAATAACTGAATAGCTATTTCAGAACTAGGCATATTTTACAAACATAAGCAACTCCATCAAGTGAAATTGACCCGTTTTTATCTTGGATCTTCAATACCAAAATAAATTTAAAACTGATATCCTTTTTGATAATCAGTGAATATTTCTCCCAATGAACTTGCGTATTACTCCTCTCATCTACGATAGTTCACTCTATATCAATTTAGTATTTGAAGTAGGCTTTGGTGTTCGAATATACGCCAAGTATATCCTATAAAAGAACACTATAATATATTTATTAATCTATTGTTTATATTGTTACCCATGAGGCAGATGTTATGTTTGTAATACTTTTGGTCTTCTTACTTACCCGATACCCATACTGGCACTCCAAAGATTACAACTTCAGAGAAGAGTCAGATGATACTATGATACCTTAATTTGACCCAATAAAGACTCCATGCCATGTGTCAAGCCCACTTACAAAAATGACATCGATGAACTATATAATTTGCTCTCATTTAACAAAAGAACGATCACGAAGGAAGGTGACAAGTGAGGACTCTGGAATTCGTATAAAACTACACGGCAAAATCATCCTAAAACTTGAAATTGAGACAACCTGCAGATACCGTTCGAAAGCCAATCCAGTGAATCGAAATTATCACGACAACTTAACAATACTGATTTAACTTCCAACTTTCGAGAAGAAAGGTGTTTTAATGTTCGAATATAAGCCAAGTATATCCTGTAAAAGAACACAATGATTTGTACCATTAACCTGTTGTTTATATATGAGGCAGGTATTATGGTTCACCCTAAGTACCAGTCTAATATTTCTGCTCTTCTTACTTACTTCTTTCTTACTTCCTATATAACAAAGTGATTCGGTCGAACGCAAGACTTCACTCATTTACAGTTATAGAAAGGCTTAACACTTGTACTCAATTTAAACATTGTGTGCATGCTCTTTAGTGTAGATTGAAACAAAAGAAATAAAAGTAGATAAAACTTGAAAGAACTCAATTTACTTTTGACTGATTAGGTGAATAATTTTTTTCGCCTATTTATAATTTTCATCTACAATGGTCGATTGAATATATGCGCTCACATTTATTACTCATTGACATATAATCAAAATGAAAAAAACAAAAATCACAGGGAGGTGGGGATAGCATGATGATTTTTCCAATTTTCCCTTTATTTATTTACTTTTTTGTTCTTCAATTAAACTATATGACATATGGTACAAGAATGATTGAATTTCATTCAAATTTAGAACGGAGAATAATTTGTTACCTTTACGAATGGGAGAAATAGAAACCTTTTCAGTTTCCAAAGAGTCATTTAGATACATTCTTCTGTTTTTTTCACGTAGCTACTTCAAAGCATAAACAATATTTTATATAAAGAAATGGATTAAACTTATAAAATTAGTTTAAAATAATATAATGTACATACTCATGAGTATATTGGCAATTTAAGATTTAAAAGTTGGGATTTATCCAAAATTCAAACTAAAAGAACTGTAAGTAGTAGAGTATATATTTATTTTTTCTTATTTACACAAGTTTATATTATAAAAATTTGAATATCACTTCTGCAACTGTTTAATATAAAGCTGGAAATTTTCATATTTTAGTACTATTTAAAATTTATTTTATATCGTTGAATCGATTTGAATCTGTCCCTGGATATCGAATTCTAAATCATATTTTTCAATCATTGGTAGTCTATAAAAAAAATTCAATTCTACTTACAATAAACCATGAAGAGACTCAAGTTTGAGATTGGGAAAAATCTAAAATGAAAATTGCCATCTTCATAAAAATTAGCTTTAAAAAATTGCAATATTAAATTTTTTTTTAATTTCATGGTTATCAGGTTGTCTGGTCTATTGAAGCAAGATTAATGTTTTGAAAGTTTTGTTGAATTTGATGGGAATGTTGTTGTGATTTCACGTGGAATTGGGGTTTTTGCTTCCTCTGGAGTTGAATCAAGTTAAAGTCATTCTTCTTAAATGTATGTTTCTCTGGATTGTAAAGATTGGGAGAATTTGGCATCGATATTATCGGATGGTTGGCTAAATGCTGATGGATTTGATGGAAACTCTTTGGATTTTGATAGGGATTCTGAAAACTTGACAGGCAAAACTTTTCGGGTTTTCCATCAATGTTGAGGTATCTCTGGGATAATTCTGTAATATTCATCAATTAAAATTTAACAAAAGAATTATATTTTATAGAGATATGTACACCTAGGTGGGAATTTATGATTTTTACAAAATTATAAATTTTTTCATCGAGAAATCGAAATTGATCAAGATTTTTTAGAATATAGATCACAAGGCACTCTTTCACGATACAAAGAAAAAATTTTAGAAAAAATCAATTTTCAAGGAAAATAGGGCAAATTTGAAATCATGAAGTAGCGCCAAATTCCCATTTATTTGAACTTTGAGTTGAAAACTTTTGTTGTTTTCAATGTGAGAGAGTGATCAAAAGTTGATTTTTATGATCACAATTAGTCAAAGAAATTAAATATGCTGAATCTGATAATTTTCCCTACCTGAAAGTCGATGAAATTTGATATTTCAAAATCCCAGAAAAATAACAAATTTATCAAAATTTTTATGATGATCATCGGTTTCTTTGACTAATTGTGATCCTAAGAATCAACTTTTGATCACTCTCTCACATTGAAATAAACAAAAGTTTTCAACTCAAAGTTCAAATAAATGGGAATTTGGCGCTACTTCAAGAGTTCAAATTTGCCGTATTTTCCTTGAAAATTGATTTTTTCTAAAATTTTTTCTCTGTATCGTGAAAGAGGGCCTTGTGATCTATATTCCAAAAAATCTTGATCAATTTCGATTTCTTGATGAAAAAAATATGAATTTTGTAAAAATCATAGATTCCCATCTTCATATTAACTAGCTTTATATTTCGTCAGGTTTTGTCAGTAATTCTGTGATAGATTTCTTAGTTTAAATTTACTGGACTGAAATTCTGTTCGCTTGTTACTCGACTAGCTTGGGTCAGAATCTAATCTAGTTCCTTGAGAGGATTCTAACGGTGTATGGAACATAATGTCTTAGCTCAATGTTTGTTAATTGAGACATTGATTGATGCAATTTTCGTCAATATTTTATCACACCAAAAGTCCTGCTATGTTTTTGTACAAAATTATTCAATCATTTATGATATAAAATTGTGATCAAGCAATCATGAACTGAAAAATCCCAAGAATAAAAAGGTTCATTTGTTGTAAGTAGCCTGATCGTTTTTTGCTGTTGAATGCCTAAAAATGAAATTTTGGCTCTATTATCTCATCATCCAAAAATTCGAACATAGCTCGAGATATGCTATTGAATAAATTGTAAGAATAAGCATTTTGTAATTACTAAAATTGAATTCATGAAATCTACTTGTGGATTTAGAAAAAGGAAAAAAAAGTATTTCTTGGATAATAAGAATTTGAGTAGTTGTAGTGATTATCGATGATTCTGATGATATAGGAAGCTGCCCTTAGAACTACTTAGCTCAAAATTACTATTAAATAATTATAATTAATATTATTCTTGAATATAGTTTTATTCAAAACATCTAAGTGGAATTAAAAACTATTCGAATCATTAGTCTATCAATGTTTTCTGATATTTAATATTTATGAAAAACAGTTGATAGGAAGTTTAAAAGAAATAAACAAACTTTTTTGCAAATATTTAGAAGTTTTAGGCATCCTCAAAAGTGTAGCTGTAGAACTGGGAGGTGCTTGGCAAAAGGTTGAAGTCAGATTATTATCAATGGCCAATTCCATACTACCTCGGTAATCATTGATAGGATCTTCCATGAAATTCGGGCTATCTGGTGGAGTATGCTTCATTGAGTTCATTGGTGTTTGATAAGTCCAACAGACATGATCTGGTATTTCTACCGTGTGACAATTATTCAAGAAATTCTTTTCATGATCACCTTTTATTTCGATGAATGGTTGCAGGGTCTGGAGTTGACCAGTTGAAGAATTCTTTGGATAAAATAACTGAGTCTTGTTACCTCCGGAACCTTTGAGAATAAACAATTACAGTTATTTTCCTTAATTAATTCAGTAAAAATTCGAGAAAAAAAAGCTTTCAATTTCGTTGATGTATCTAACCGTGAAAATCACTGAAAATTTGAGTTAAATCTTATTAACCAATCAGGAAGCTTGACGAATTCAAATTTTCAGTGACTTACTCGAAATTTTCTTTAATAATAGTAGAGTTTCTAATTCATAGTTTGGTAAGTATTATTTTTAGCTTGGATAAATTCTTGAAAATTTGTCACATCCATAACCTTTGAAGCGATGTAAATTTTCTTTTATAAATTTACCTCTTTGTATGGCTGAGGGATAATTTTGATTGTTTGACTGGAAATTCTTCATAACTCGAAAGAAAGTTACAAATAGAATAATTATGCAAACTATTGAAAGAACGGCTGTTATACAGGCTAATAAAACCATTTTGTTTCCACTCAGGAATGACTGATCGAAGACGACAGATTTTTTATTGAACTGAGAACTGTTGAGAGTTATTCGTAAGTCTGAATCCTTCTCTGAAAAAAATTATAACTATCATTCAGGGAGTGATTTGAAAATGAAATCAGACTTGTCTCTAAATTCGTTAATTTAATGAAACTTTATGCCTATTAATTTACACAGGACTATCATTTTTACTACTGGATATAGGTCTAGAGTTCAAATCCAAGACAGGAAAAAATTCTTTTCAATGTAACGAGATCAGAATTTTGTAAAAATTGGTTTATTAAATATTTTTTGAATTGAATCTAGTTGTCAGGAAGATCAGAATTTAGTATAGTCACAAATATTTTTGAATCTCCCAATTAAATGACACAATAAAGTTCTAAAATAAAACTAATTTACGAAAAAATTCTGACAAAAATAAGGCCATATTCTGAATTTCGAAAATGCGCCCAATTTCAATCTTTAATTTTGATAATCATTTTTATTGATTTCAAAGATATTAAGCAATTAAAAGCTGATATTCGGGATCAAAATTAGACGAAAAATCCGAATTGAGCAATAAAAATTTTAGATTTTTAAATGTAAGATTATTTCGCTTCGAAACACTTGAAAGATTCTGATGGCTTGATTAATTCGAATATCATTATTCAATCAGTTCATTTCTATGAAAATTTGAAGATCATACATTGATAAAGTTTAAATTCAAAATATGACGTAATTTTTGTCAGATTTGCCTAATTTTCTTGTTAATCTAAAAAACTATGATTTCATTCCTTTATAATGGAATTCAAAAAATATTCCTCTTCCTGACTGACCGGAGAAAAATATTGAGATCTCTTATCTTTATATCATCTAGCTTTATGTACCATCGGATTAATTTTAAAATGCTCTGAAAATTTATCTTGCAAAACAGTCAAGGTGGATCTATCTGTAAACTATAAATCTAAGTGACCTGGGTTATCCATTGATGAATATAAAAATCCCAAGTAAATGTTAACAATAAACTTTCAGAAAATTATATTGGCTCAGGATAGGTGTAGAAAACAGGAGTTAAGAATTGATTACCTGATTGGATAACATTGATTTTTATTCGCTGGACGTGACGAGTCAAACGTATTGGGGCCATGTCGAAACTGAAATCTCCAGAATTTTCCTGAAAAGTTATTGCCTGTTGCCTGGCCAACTGGGGAAAAATACTCGAGTTAAAGTTATGCTGGCATAAAAATTCATTTTTTTTCCTCATGCAGTAATCTGGTCTTTTACACTTTCTCATTGTACACGAAATGTATTTCGCCTTTAAAGAGCCAATGATATCGAACTTGAAGATTTGAGAAAGAAAAAATTGACCTGATTCATTTCTTGATGAGCTGGAAAATTCTTGCTTTTCAAGGGCTAGAGTGATTTGATTTGAGCTCTTCATTTTTTCTGGGACATCAAGTTCATGACTGCTGTTGCATCTGAAATTTATCTCATTAGTAAATATTCATTTTCTCTCATAATTACTCATAAGCAGTTACACGAATAATACTTACAAGGCGCGAAAGTTTATTAATAGTCTATGTTCATCACTCAGGTTTCTATCGAACTCTTCTTCCCTCTGACCCAACTGACAGCTCTCTGGTAATGAGTAGGTGTACTCATTATTTTCTAGAGAAAATTTCAAAAATAAATTAATTTTTGTTTTGCTGTAATGAGGAGAAAAATTGTGACAAATATTTTTTTTTAAGAAGAAAGACAGGTAAGTTGATAACAAATATTTGTTTCATTATTCTTGGAGAAAACTTTTCGTATGGTAATGACTCGATGTGAATTATTCCTTCCATATTAAGGAAAATTGAAAATTTTCTAAGCTCCCAAAAGGATAAATGAATTTCGTCATCAAATTTTTGTATTTATCATGCTCAACGCATTTAAATTCTTTTCATTCTTCGAATGAACTTTTCATTCTTAATATTTGTGTGGATATTCTGCATTTCTCTACTGGGATTATGTTAATTTGACCGTCACATAAAAAAAGATCAATTGGAGAATAGAAATACCTTCAATTCATGAATTCGAGTATAAAGGCAGTTATGCTTCGTAAAATTATCTCAATTCTTCAATAATGACGAGACTTACTCTTACTAAAAAATACTGTATCTTATCTTCAATCTATTTTTGGTAAAAAAATTGGGACTCTAGAAATCAGTACTTTTAGCGGTGATGTTTGGATTGAGAAGTGTCTAGCTTTTCTGTGAAAGAAGGAAGTTTAATTAAGTCGGTGTCAAGAATCTTTTATTTTGCTTTTCTTAACTCTGATTGGACGAAATGAAAACATGAACTCATATAAAAAGTAAAATTTTTAAAGATTTTTTGATGAGTATGTCCTACCACTGACGCAGACGTGTGAAATCTATCACCATCAAAAGGTCTTATGACTTTTAAAAGGTTGGTAATTTATTAAAGTGTGGTCTATTTTTCAAATTCTTTACACTACAAAAAAAGTTTATGAGTCGTAGTAAGAGAACATAAAGAACTGTCGATGATAAATCTAAAACTGGTTGATATGAGGATGAGAAAAAATTCAATATTTTTCTCCGGATAGTCACATAAAAATTTCCGAAAAAATTCAATCTAGGAAATTTTGAAAATGCACCACTTTTTCAACCTTTGAGCTAAACATATTTATCGATTTTTCAAGATTTAAACCAATTGAAAACTGATATTCAGGATCAACATTATACGAAAAATTTGAATTAGCCTAAAGAAATTCATAGAAATTCGTTATTATTATGGGAAATCGAACAGTTTGAATTTTTTTGATTCT
The DNA here is from genome assembly GCA_012064415.1 of Gyrodactylus bullatarudis. NCBI lineage: Eukaryota > Metazoa > Platyhelminthes > Monogenea > Gyrodactylidea > Gyrodactylidae > Gyrodactylus > Gyrodactylus bullatarudis. Next base: position 371,991 of record SSNU01000068.1, read on the forward strand.
CCCGTAGAAAAATGATCCAAATTAAAAAGTTTAACTTTTCCTTCAATTGAGCGATTCTTCAAAAGATTCTTGAAAATTTCGAATTTTTGTGAATCTTTATGACTAGATACGAATTCTTCATTTAATTTTCAGCTCAAATAAATTTTGATAGCTCTAAATCTTCGAAATCGATAAAACTGTTTAGCTCAAAGGTTGAAAAAGTGGGGCATTTTTCCTCTTTCCACATTTTATGGAATTCATTGAAAAATATCCTGACTATCCGGAGAGAAGTATTATAGTTTTTTGTAAAAATAATAAATTCCCTTGTCAACTAGCTCTAGATAGATAGAACTCAAAGAAGAAGAAACTTACTATTATTATCGTTTGCCAAGATTTTTATCCCGATTCTGACATAGCCATTTGATGTTGTCTCCAGAATCATATTTCCATTAGCATCGACAATAGAAATAATTATACCCCTTGCATAGTTTTTATCACGATGAATCGATCCAATATTCTCATAATCATCAACATCAGTGGTAATCGAATTTTCAGTGTTTCTCTTTTTTTGTGTTCTAAGTTTTAATGAATATAAGAGAATGTGTATTCAATGTGTAAGATTCAAGTAAAGTAAAACCTACAAGTCTTCGAGATATAGTTTTGTTTCAAATGTATCTCGATTGGTTGAGCACATGAATTCAATGTTGAACAGGGGGACGTTGAAATCGAAATCGTTCTTGTATTGATTATTTGAGACTATTTTGACTCGGCCACTGTAAATAGTTCCATTCTGTGCAAAATAATTGAAAATTGGATTTTTAATTACATCACTACCAAGTGTCTATAGTTTTAAAATTGTCTATGAGTTCAGAACCAAACAAAAATCTTTTATTTATCAAAGTTTAACAACTATAAAAATGTACATTGGTTTTATTCGGATAAATAATTCAAAATTGCTGTTACAGAGTCCTTTAGATTAAGAGATGTACCAAAGTTAAAAAGTTAAAGAACATTTATCCCAATAAAAATAAAATACTTATTTACATTCGATGTGATTGCAAAACAAAATGTATTTTTAATAAGTGTAAATGCAAAAAAAATAATGTTTTATGTAACTCAAGATGTCACAATAGTTTATCTTGTGCAAATAAATAAAATGGTTTTTCAAACAATGAATATCAAAATTTTCAGTTATCAATAGTTTTTCAAAAAAAAATTCTAGAAACCGAGTTTCCAGATTCCCTAGAAATTTAGGGATTCTTAAGACTTCCTTTAGTTTCTAGATTCCCTGTCACTATGAATAACTCGAGTAGGGATTCTAGAAACCAAGTTTCCAGATTCCCTAGCTAACTAGGGAGTCTTAAGACTATCAGGGAGTCTTAAGACTATCAGGGAGTCCTAAGACTAACATTAGTTTCCAGATTCACTGTAACATATACAAGAAACAAGAATTGGAAATATATCAACACACTCAATAGATAGTCAGAGTGGCATTGTCTAAATTTAATGAAGCGTTTTCTTTTGTCACAAATAATGAATAATTAGAATTATGAGACATTTTGAGAAGTACTCACTGGGGATCGCATTTGTGAATTATATTATATATTATTATTATGCTATAATTATTTCTTGAAATATTTTGAATCCGAATCTATGGACTGGATGTTTTAGGGAATATTAAAAAAGTTAAAATTGATGATATTTAATCTTGGCTTCTATAAAGTCTGCAATAATTTCTGACATTTTAAGACCAATCATAAATGAAAGCTAGAATCCCATGAAGCTAAATTATCACTGAATGTTTTATCTGTGAATATTGCTGCTTCAGTAAATTTTTAAACAAGTAAAATCTTAATTCAAAAGAGTAATTTTTGATAATTGATCTTTTTATTCGATTCTATGCAAATGAATCCTATTTTTCAAGGCGAAGCGCACGAAAACATTGCTAGGTGATAAAAAGCCCTGTTTAGCTTGCCATTATATTTTTGAAATTTGAGAATTCGAAATCCTTAACAAGGTCAAATTATACAATATTTCCATTATAGAAACACTAGAGGAATCACTAATTTTCGGATTTAATCATTATTCATATCTGATACAATATGCTACTGGTAGAATGTACTTTAGCAATCCTAATATTCTACCTATGATTTCTCAGTCAGGAGATTGACTTTGAGATAATCTCAAGAACTAGATCCCTCCTTCTACAGTACAGCTTCAATAAATCTACAATATGAATATAGTATATAATCAGATTGTTTGTCTCTATGTAATATACATAAGCTAAGAGTAAATAACTTATTAGCATAAAATATTACCGATTATATTGTGGTAATTATCTCTCCCATACAATGGAATCTGGGTATGAAAATAATTAATTATGAAATCTGATATAAAATTTATCTCTTTCTCTATACAACTGGAAGAATTTGAAAAATATTAAGGAGAAATCGGATTTGAGTCTTACTTGAAAAGAAATTTTTGAAATTCCGCAAGCCTGAAAACTTTCAACATTCTTGCCTTCCCAGCAGAATGGGTCGTCCTTTGACATTGTCAGGTTGTTAGTATGACGTAGAAGACATTCCTCTAATAGATAATTTTCTCTATCTTCAGGATATAAGAGAATATTCTCAGTGTTTCTCAGCAGAGAAGTTTGATGAATAGACATTGGATAGACTTTGTGCAGCCAGTAACAAACTTTGAACCGATTCTGATAGCATTTGATATCCACTGAAAATAATAATTGAAATTAAAATTATGAATACAAGAAATTATAGTTTATATTTAATTTTAAGGCAACTAAAAGCAGGAAATGAATTTATTCTTAAGTCCAAACTTTTAAGCAACAGAAACAAGATTTTTTTAAACATAAAAGGTCTCTGTTATTGATTTTAAATCAAGAAGATGATCACATAAGTCTAATTTTATGGACGAAATTGATGGCTTACATTTTCGTGAATGACACAATTTTTTCTTTTCTCTAAGGTGTAAGTAATTTTCAGAGTTGACTGATTCACTACTTTCATAATATTTTGGACATGAGCAGGAGAAAATAGAATCTTCAGCATGTTGATGGTAACATATTCCATGGACCTTTTCACATTCATTACAAAATTGCTTCTGGTTTTCTGTTACTTTATCTGCTTCGGAGACTTTTGGAACTATAAAATGGAATCACTTTTCAATATTAACGTCTAATTTTTCTTCTACAATTATTTCGATCTAGTCTAAAACTTCTAAACAATTTTTAGGTAATATATCCATGAGGTTCGTCTTATTTGATAATGAATTAGCCCATGTCACTGAATGTTACAGTTCACAAATGGATCCCACCATGACTAGTACGAGAGAAATTCTCAGAGATTTAGAAATAATCTAAGTATACATACATGTATTTCTTAGACATATATGCACGTTTTGTACTCTTTTGGACTCATCGATATGCCACAACATGAGATTTGGACCTAGGACATCTTGCATTGTAATAAAATGCTCAATCCACATGTACAACCTAATATGCAACTCAGATTACTTATAATAACTATTACATTAGTCAAAATCTAATATTATAAATCTAAGTGATAAGACGAAAATTGAAACGTAGATGAGAATTTACTTTTTTCACAAAAAACTCAATATTTTTCTCCGGAAAGTCAGGAAAAAAATTATTTTTGGAATTCCATGATAAGATGAGGCATCGAGTTGTGGAAATTAAAAAAAAATTCTGAAAAAATTCAATCTGACCAAAATTAGGCCGTTTTTCAAATTTCGAAAATGCATCAAATGCTGATCTTGAATATCTGCATTTAACTGCTGCAAATCTTTGAAATAGATGAAAATTTAAGCTCAAAAGTTGAAAAAATGAAAATTTGGTGCAATTTTGAAATTCGAAAGATGGTCTAATATTGGTCAGATTGAATTTTTTCAAGAATATTTTATAATTTCCAAAACTCATTTTATTATGGAATAACTTTCCGGAGAAAAATATTGAGTTTTTTGTAAAACAATTCTCATCTTCATGTCAACTAGCTTTAGTAACGAGTCAATCTGTTTCAAGAATAAAAAGTAAAATTTCAGTTAAAGTTAATACTGCAGAAAATTTAAAGTCGAATATTTTCTCACGGTTAAAACTGTTAACCTGATAACCAGATTAACTGTATAACAAAGAATTCTTGAAAAGCTTCTGAAAACTTTTCCGGGTCTATAAAATACTGATGCATTAATCTTAGTCCATTCTTAAGGAATTAAGTCTGAATGGAGTATAGAGACTGAATTTAATATGAAAGTATATCTCGTTTTTTATATTGGCATTGTCAAAATTTATTCATCAGTGAAAAACGAGTATGCTCAGCATATAGAGCATGAATGATTCTAGCATCCAGTTAACTTGGACTGTGGTAAAATTTGATAAAAAGTAGAAAAAATTTCTACTTCAACACATCAACTATCAACTACTTGGTTAAAAGGAGAAACACTTGATAATTATTACTCGAAACTTATTATCTCATCTTTATGTAATGCACGGATATATTGTCTGTGTGAGAACAAAATTGAATGAATTGTATCAAGTTTGAAAAGTTTCCCTTTCCTAATATGATTATTATTATTATTATTATCTTTGAATTTTTAACGCTAGTAGCTACTAGTTTGAAGTGTCAACTAAGGAATGAAGAGTGAAACAATACAAGTTGTGATAAAGTACTCAGAAAGTGCAAAACAGAATTTGACTTTTAATGAAGGGGAGAGTTGAATTTTGTGAAAAAAAATTCATCCTAATCCTGTTTCTATATAGAACAAAGGAAATCATCATTGATTAAATTTAAAAGGAAAAAAATCTTTAAGATTAATTTAGGAAGCTGACGATTTTTGGACTTGTTCTAGAAAAGAAACTGTTATCATCGGAGATTATTAAAAATTTAAACCGAAATTAAAAAGTTTATTTATGGGTAGGGGAATCTACAAAAAACTGTAATTCCAATCGTAAAAAATGTGTTTCCATTAAACATTTGTTCTGGCGTTTTCGATATTAAAAAATAATGAATATCATTTCCAAACAGATTAATTAAAAAAGATTTTTCCTTTCTTAATTTCGTTATGGTCAAGGAAATTTTGCAGATTTTTCGTTTTACTTTTACTTAGTTTAGGTATTTTCATTCAAAATTCTATGGGAGCTAAGCTTGAGAAATATCATTCAAGATCTTTAAATTTATTTTAGTGTTTTTAAGTGTTACACTAAACCATGCATTTTTGGTGATTAGTTTTGAAATCTTTGCATATTTGGAAATGATATTTAATGCATATTAATTATAGCTTGGTAATCATCGAACATCCCACACCATGTTTTACACGATTGAAAATACATCGTGTATAATATTATTATTATTAAACTTGGACGAAATTTTGTAAAATTACTTAAATCGCCCATCGATATGAAAAAATCTAATCTTCAAGTATTTAAAAATAATCCCACCAAATTTCGCTTCAAAATACCTTTCCATGCTTCTGGAATAAGATAAACAAAATTGTGAAAATTTTCAAATTTAGAACGATTTTTATTTTTTTAAATATTTATAATTTTAACATGAATTAACATTATTTCTTTACATAAAGTTGTAAATCCTTTTAAAATTGTCTTTTCAATAGCTCAAAACGAAATTTCTCTTATTTTTCGTGAATACAATTTTGATAGGTCAAAAAATCGTTCTAAATTTGAAAATTTTCACAATTTTGTTTATCTTATTCCAGAAGCATGGAAAGGTATTTTGAAGCGAAATTTGGTGGGATTATTTTTAAATACTTGAAGATTAGATTTTTTCATATCGATATAAACTATTTATTTATGAGAAGTTTTCTTTATAATTTCCAGCCCCCTTGGCCGTTGTAATATTTTTTTTCGCGCTTTCTTCTAAATTTTCTGGACTAAATTTGAAAAATGCAACTTAATGCTCATTGATACACTTAGAAATCTATAAAATTTTTGAAGTTAATACTGAAAAAGTTTTGTGACAGTTTTAGATCTACTTCTACCAAAGTTTGATTTATTAGAAATAGAGAATTCGTCTACATGAATGGCAAACTTGAGTATGAACTAGTATGACCAGAGTATTTAATATTTTTCAGGTAAACTTATAAAGTTGAACCTACGGCATTCAAAATATCCAAGATTCTTTTGATAGATCATTGTATGCGAGGGAAGACACCCACAGATTCCCTTCATTTTATGTTGCTTTTTGGCACTTTTTGATTTCACAAATAGACACCTTGCATTAAGGGCTTTACAGAAAATCTCCTCTCCATCACATTCCTCGCCAATATTTACTAAGATTATAAAATAATTATAAATATTTTATGGAAAATCTTGCATTCTTTTAAATGATACCAAACTTGGTACAGTCAATTAAAAATAAACGTATAACATGTAAATATCTTGATCTATGAAAAAGTTTGTTGAGAAAACAAAATACAGATATGCACAGAGTAGAGATAAAATAATATCCTCAAATATCATTGGTCTATATTAGGGTAATACAAAATTTTATTTTCCCCGAACAATGTTCTATGCCTTAATCAAAAATTGATATTTTAACCATGAAAAATTTTTCATGTTCTGATATACAAAAATCCCATTTTCCCTGAAATCATCAAAATTTATCTAATTTTTTGGGACTTTATTCCGAAATGTGAAAGAACACTCAATTTTTACTATAAGCCCTATTTTTATTCAAAATGTTGCAAAATCTATACAAAAATTTCAATTTTGTCCTTTCTCGTAGTGAAATTCATTGAAAAAATTGTCATCTTCAATCGATATTTTGTATATCAGAACAAACTCGAAAACGTATGGTTTTATAGGAAAATAATCTTCAAAATCAGATTAAGGCTGGGAAAAGTTTAAAAATTTGGCCTACTCTAGTCTATAGGATACTCGAATTTTATTGGTCAGGGAGAAAAGTGAAGAAAGATATAAGGTTGAATTTTAGGGGTAGAGTTATCTCTAGGCGTTATCTATGTAAATGACTGTATTTAAATGTCAAAAATTAAGTTTTGAAAATTGTTTTATTTCATTCTTTTTCGAATCGAGTAAAAGCTAAGTAACTGACTGTATCTTTGAATTGAGAGTATGGTCTAAACTATGATCAAAAAATATGAATTTCTTGTAATCCATGAAATAAGTTTGGATCACCTTCCCGATTAGTCATCTGAATGTTGATATTAAAAATTGGTGAAAAATCGAAAAGTCCAACTTACCAAGTGTGGCATTGCAAAGATTTTTTGAATCCAAACTTATAAATGTTGGCATTGCTTTGCTTTTGGGACATACACAACTGTGAGTTAATGAGAATCTTGATCGTCTGAGGGAATTGCTAGAGAAAGGATGAATTATTTTGTAAAATGTGAGACAAATCTTGGCTCAGTTAATGAAATATTTGAATTGTGTTGAAAAGAGCATTTTTTACACATGATGTGTATGTTTAAATGAAATTTGAACGAGGCAAAAGAGGGTGGATTAAGAATGGGAAAGAGAATTTTTCTCGTTTTTGGGAAAAAGAGAAAAATATTTCTAATCAATAATTTAAATTTTTGAGATCATACTAATTAAAATACTTCATTCTCAGTGATCTCGCTCATAAATCTTTCAGTTACTCAATGAAAAGTGAGAATAGATCCAAGATTGGTTTCTATAATCTGTTTTTTAAAACTTTTGTTAATGTCGAAATTCATTGCTATTCGTCACCAAAAACTAGAAAAATTTATAATTAAATGACTATTTAGTAATATCAAAGGCTACTAATCGAAAAATAAGTATAGCTATATCTAAAGTAGGAAGGGAATATAGAACCTTAAAAGAAAAAGAAGAAGATATGAAACTAATGAGAACAGAAGCTGAAATCCAAATTCGAGTTTACAGAAAACCTACAAATAAAAACATAATTATTATTCATATGCAACTCGAAAATATAAAATAAATACGTTTCAAGGGAAAATTTTAAGAACACCAAGATTATTTGATACTGGTTTTTTAAGAGAAGATTTAGAGAAACTTGTTTTTATTTTTTCAAAAAAATGGTTATCCAGATGGTTTAAATGAATAGTTTTATTGTTAGTACAAAAGGAAAAACGCGTCAGAAGAAGAATACGACATGTATTCGAAATATTGTGTGAGTCCTAACTATTTATCAGGGTAATCTAAATGTTTTTTATTCTAATCTTAATTTTAATTTTCTTTAAAGTGATGAATTATATTATCAGAGTTATTACTCTAATAATTCTGATTACTATAACAATCACTATAATTTTTATAATCCTTATTTTTTAAGAAATACTACACCTTTCTCTCCCCTTTTTCTACAGATAGACCAATAAAAGCCAGAAGACAACATAGTCAGGTAGCAAGCGAACAACGTTATAGTCAATTTGAGAATGTAATATTTTTTTTGATTTAATAATAATATTATTTTAATAAATTTTTCACAGTTATAGTTTTTAAAAAATTTGGTTTATTTTGGCCTATTTTTAGGTTATCTAATAATAATAGGTAAATTTTTGACTGAAAAATAAAAATTAGATCTAGATGAGATTCAAGGTATTTATAGAAAGAAAAATTTATCACAAAATTTTCGTAAGTGTGGAAAATAAAACATTGACCTCACGTCTTTGAGATTGAAGATGTTCATTGTAGCTTTTATCTTTCAACAAATTTTTTCCATAATTTTAAGTAAGGAGAAGTATAAAAATAACTTCAATTATAATTTTAATAATAATTTTACTATATTATTATCAAATTTCGAATTAAGTAGTTCTTCGAGGTGAAAGAGAATATGACAAGTACTCGAATTATTGTGTGAGTTCATAGAGGTTAGTTTTATCAAGGTAATCTAAATCTATATTTATTCTGATCTTGATAGAATTTGTCATTTTACAATTCAATATGAAACTGAACTCGAGTTTAAGCGTACAAATCAGGCACATTAACCGATTAATTTCTCATATCCAAGACGAATAAAAGTTTTGCTTCTCGAATTTCTATAGCTGAATCGTTCAGGTGATTCATTGAACGGAAATACAGAAATATGAAAAAGTTAATTTTGCCCATCTGAAGAAAAGAATATTCTGAACGTGTGCTTCTGACATCTTCTCCCAAAATACTCATTTGAATTCAATCTATAGACTAATTAAATAAATATTAATTAAATAAGGAAAACTCTCAAAACTAAACTACACTTTCAAACTAGAGATTTCCTCTTTAGGTTAGGTTAGATTACTTTAAAAGTCAAATGTTATCCTAGAATGCTCAATTATAATAAATAATACATACTCATACGTACATTTTTATGAGTGGTGCATTCATAAATAAATCGGAAGTCAGTTTGAAGAATAGCTTAGTAATTAGGAAATACTCATATATATTATCAAGTAGAGTAAAGTAAAGTAACTAGATAGGGTGGGGGAAGTTGGGTAACTTTAAAATGATGATTCGAATTGACTACAATTATATAATACAGTTTAAGTGATGGATTGACAAATTGAGTTCAAGGTACGATTTCCAAATACAGTTATATTAATTTAGTCCTCATCCTGGTATGATGTATATCTCATGAATGATTGACTTTTTATGGTTTACTGTACCAGTTAATATCAATACAATAATGCTAATTGAATGAATGCAAAAAAAGCTGTAATTTTTCAGTGTACGCTAACATAACCACTGTGATTTGAGCAGTTTAAAGTCTATTGAATGAGACAAAAACCTAAATAGGGAAAGATTTTGTCTAGAAAGTTATTCTTTTTTTTATATTAATTCAAAAAATTTCTTTTTGTTTAAAAAGTTTTTTTCCCAGGGTCATAGACGAAAGGTAAGACACCTGAACTCTATCAGTTAAACTTTCAGATACAGCCAAGTTTCAGACCAAAAAATGATCCGATTTTCGATTGGTGAGTCCTGAACTAAAAATAATTGCGTTAAAATAACTGTAGATAAACAAAAGATTGAAACCAAGTCATAAAAAAATTTCTTTGAGACCTTATGGGTCAAAGTATGTGAACTGGATGTTCGGATGCATTCACAGGGACAAAAACAGGTTGAAAACCGATTCATGATGAAATAGATAATACTCACGAATACATGTTCTCTTTCCGGAATTCATCAATCAGATTATCTGATGATGTTTCATTATTAATCAAGCATATGCCACCGGCCATTTTACATTCTCGACAAATGGAAACATCTTCCTTCCACTCTCTTAGTCCTAAAAAGAATAAAAAGAACGTTAAAGGTACTTGGCTTATTTCATCAACTGGTGTAGCTTCTCAAATGTAAACTTCAATCAACTCTTGAGATATCTCTAAACAGAGATAATTGTTACATTGGAGCTGTTATTAAGTGAAAGAAGATGAAAATATGGATACACTTTTGCAGAAAAGAAGACACAGATAATGCTACATTATTTTCAAGGAAGTCAATTTAGAACAGTGAAACAATATGTACATTTTGAATCTTCTAGAGTAACTTGATATGAAGATGAATAAAAATTTGACTTTTAAAAATGCGCCAATTTCCCACATTTTCACTGGAGAGCTAAAAATTTCTGTTGATTTCAAAAATGTCAGCCAAATTTTATCCAATGATTTTGAAACATTTTTTCATGATTATTTTTTGATAGTAAATCACAAACTATCTAAGATTACTATCATGCTATATTTTTGCTAGCCAGGCATAAGAATGCCATAGATATTTGAACTTTTTCGGAAGGAAGTAGAATCCCTTAATTCATGATTCTTTTTGATCAAAATTAGTAAAACTTATCAATGTTCAGAGATAATAAGATTAATTTCCGTAGAAGCTTAATAGTTAATCCTAAACAAGGTATATTTTTTATCCATGAAATTAATGGACAGTTCCATCAAGAGTCTCGTGAAAATGGGGCAATTTAAAAGATATTCTTTTTGACATTAATTATAATTGAGTCTTCGAAACAATTAACTTTCAAATAAATTCCTTCCTCGGCAAAGTTACACTTTAATTTACTTACCAGTAGATGGGAATTTCAATTTAAATCGGACCCTGATAAATTATGCGTAAGAAAAAATTTTCATCAAATTTTGTCCCAGTAAATGTTTCTTATCATCACATTTTAAGTAATTCTGTGAGAGAATTAAGCCTGAAACTTTCTTTGTATGGTATCGAAAGGGCTAAATTAGGCCAAAACTTTTTCTTGAGAATGATGAAATTCTTGGATTTCCCATATTGCTTAGTGTAATTGCTTCAAATGTTTCCAATAAAAGAAGTTGGAAATTTGTCAAGTTTTTGAATCTCAGAGTGGAATTTCATCCTCTATAAATTCTAATATTAAAAAAAATTGTGCTCATGAAAATATCCGAAGAAAATGCACCTCTTATTCTAGATTTTAAAATTATTTCTTCTACAAATCAAGATTCTTTGAGTTTTTGTGAATAAGATTTTTGGTGTGGAGTGATCAATTTTTTTAAAATTCATACTCATAAAGAAAAAATGATCGCAAAGGAGTTAATTCTGACCAAATATATTAGAGTTTAATAACTTTTAATTTTCATAAATAAACCAGATTTATGATTCGATATCTTGGCAACTAGATAGTTATAAACTCTAAACATTTCAGACCAAAAAAATTGAAAAATCAACTTACGACATGAATGATCCTGGAGGGAAAACTCCATAGAGCTTGGACAGGTACATGAGCCAGCCCCGGGATGACAACTGCTATCCTTAATATGGACACAATCGGAATCGACTCGACACTGCAGGTCTGTTAGTACTATAGATGTAAGAAGGAAATAAAAGTATTACAAGATTTTTACCAATAAAATTCATCATTCAGTCAAGTTAAGAGATGTCAAATGCTAGCCTGAGATGAAATACAAGGAAAATTCTGTTTTTGAGGATAAGGATCACTTTTTTTCAGTTTTTCAAACAGAAATAATTCTGAATTGACAGATGTTAGCTTTATGAAAAAAATTAATATCTTTAACTTTCCATCAGAGAATTTAATAATTTCTTGTGTTTTAAAGAAGTCTACATTTGCAGACATTCCAGGAGTAAATGAGAAAGACTACATCTAGAAGAAAATTTCTTGTCGATCTAGCACTGACTCTGGTGAACACAAATCAATCAGCAAAAAGAAGTCGTCTAGATCACAAAGCCAAAATAATTGTTTAGCCACACAGAAGGATGGGTAAATTAATCGGGAATTTACAGAGAATAATATAAAAGACTTGACTATAAATATATAAATATAGATCAATATTTTATTAAGATCCAAAATAAAACCTGACGTCTTTATTAGAATTCTTCATCTGGAATTTTTGCTTAGGTTGTTTCAAAATTATATATTTCAACATGAGCTATGATAATTATCAATGATTCATCATCTACAGAGTAAGGGTTATGAAGAAATTTGTAAAAATCATAGACTCCCAACTTCAAGAAGTCTAAAAGTAAATTTAAAGTCTTGATTTAAAAGGGAACGCCAGAGAATCTCGAGACAGTTTTTGTTCCTGCTTTATCTTTTACTAAAGTACACTTATTTTTAAACTTTTTGATTTATTTTTACTCTTGAAGCAGAAAAGAAAAGATTATAAAAAAACATACTTGAAGAAGATTATCTTTTTAGAAATGAAAAATTAAAACATTTTCAAGAATGAAAAAGTAGAAACGTAAAGAGAAAAAATATTCTAGAAAATATTCACTTTATTCGATAGGATTTAAATAACCTAGAGTAATCATAATAATTTCAAGAAAAAGCATACCATTCTCCCTCGACTTAGAGCCATTATAAAGGAAACACCCTTAATTTTAATTCAGGAATCAAAACATGGTGTTTAAATTATAACTGTGTGTATTTAACATGTAAAGAGTTATTATTAGCATGAGTAAGTGAAGAAATTTCACGGTAAATTTAAGTTTATCTAAAAGAGAATCTTGTAAAGGCTAATAGTACCAAAAATTACAAATTAAAGGCCCTATGTTGAGGGACCACAGATTCGAATCTCATTCTTTGATGTAAATTCAAAGAATAATAGAATGGAGTTTTCCCAAGATATCATCTAGCAAACTATTTTACTTTGTCTAATATTGATCCTGGAGAAAGAATCGGTAAAGAAGTATTTATGATTTAAAATTTAACCCTATCGAGACGATAAGAAAACCAATCGCGAAAAAGACTCAAAATTGATATAAACGTTTTTGAAAGAGATTCAAATGGATATTCTATTCAATAAAGATTGTTTTGATCCCATCTAAGAAAGTCTAAGTAGATATCCAAGTTTAGATATCTCTTGAGAATTTTTTGGTATTTTCGAGATTTGCTCAGGGTAAACTATTAAATAGAATACGATTTTTTTGAATCTACGTGATAACTGAGAATTTTCGACTTTTAATAATCGTCTTATGTATGGCGAACCTCAAGAAAGAGTTAAAAAATGCTTCAACATTTTTCAATTTTTTCGAAAAATCACATATTTCCAAATATATCGAAACTAGTTTAAGACTGCCAATTGAAAACCAGTTTTTATTTAAAGTTTTTTACAGGAATCTTGATTTTTTCATCAAGAATTCGAATTTGTTAAAGACTGTTGCCCACTCTTACCATTAGAAGAAAAAAATTCTGAAAAAAATTATTTTTATGGTCATTTTTCAAAATTTCGATTTAACGCAAAAATCCCATTTGGTCGAACTTTGAACCGAAATTTTTTATTTGTTTGAAAGTGAAAGGAGGGTGATCAAAAGAGTTTTTTCAAGATCAGGATTAGACAAGAAAGCTGACTAGCACCGACAGTTTCCCCATTTCGAGCGAAATTTCATTTATTCTAAGGTAGTGAAAATCGATCTTCAGTTCCCAAACGATAATAAGGTTATGCATTAAATCCGAATCAGTTGAATTTTTTTTTTCTAATCCTGATCTTGAAAAAACTCTTTTGATCAATCAGAGTTCGAAAAAATGGGATTTTGGCGCCAAATCAAAATTTGAAAAATGACCATATTTTTTATAAAAAAGTTTTTTTCCAGAATTTTTTTCTTTAAATCGTGAAAGTAGGCAAAATGAGCAGGATTCCAAAAGATCTTTAACAAATTCGAACTCTTGATGAAAAAATCGATATTTCTATAAACATCTTAAATGGGTTAAAGTAAAATGAATAATTCAACCCAACCTGAAATAAATTATTTTGCATAGGATTCAAAAGAGTCCTTATAGCTTACGTTTTGTAATTAAGGGGAAAAAATTGAAAAGATGAAGAAAAAATGGCATGATATGCGAGTTTTATAAGATAAAAAAGAGTTCCTGTAACACGACATATTTTCTAGTTACTGAGACATTTTTCACATTTTCCTTTTATATAACATGACAAATTACCAGGAAGAATATTTTAATTATATAGAGTACGAATGAATTAAACTGAAATTTTTTTCTAGTTACTGGCTCTTTCACCTTAATCCTTTCTTTAATCGATAATTTCTTTGTAGGTTCTCGAAAAGTAAGCTATTATTAAGTAAAGCTGTATGGCATGAAGGGTTAGATGAAAGGTCAGTAGTCACCAAAACCAGAATAACAGATAAAGTGGGTCTAAGTGTTGGACTTTCAATGCTCATTAGAGATAGATTTTGCAAATAATCATATTATTAAAAGGAGATTAGAAGAAAACGGATACCTTAAAAGATTTGTTCAAAAATACATACGAAAAGCTTTAGGAGATGAAGCGACTCAAGAAGTAGAACAACAAGAACAAAACGAAGGGACCATCCCTATCTTCATTAAATTAAATTTCAAAGGAGATAGTTTCAGTTGTGATCTAAGAAGAAAGTTGAATAATCTTATAAATGAACATTACAATGATATACAATTGAAGGTTGTATTCAAAACCACAAGCTTATTCAAATTCCATCTTAAAGACAAACTCAAATAAACTGAACAATCTAATCTCATCTACTGCTTTGAAGCCTCATGTGGAGCTAGGCCGAACACAAAGAATATTAGCTATTAGGATCAATGAGCATTTAAACAAGAATAGCTCATCAATCAAGAAACACATTGATAGGTGTGGATGGGAGGCAAATGAAAGCAATTTTAAAATCATATATAAGGACTCAAGTGATAAACTTACATACCTCAAAATTAGGGAAAAGTTTTACATAATGGGGGAGGATCCAAATCTTTGCATCCAAAAGAATTACACACACAATTTGGAACTACCATGAATAAATTAATTTTTAATTTTTCTTTTCTACCTGTACTAGAAAAGTTTTTTGATATTTCATCAATTGGAATTACGCAAGAGAACACTAACTATTTTAATTCATTATAACAATTTTATTAAATATTGAACCAGGAATTGAGACTGACGAGACCTGGCGAAATGTACATATCTCTCTAAATATAATTCTTTTTTAAAATTTTAATTGAAGAATCTGAATAGGCTCTTCAAGAGAATTCGATTGATGGTCCAAAATCTATTTATGAACTGGTTGCAGTAGAAACAATGATTTTTTATTGGAATTAACGTAGTGAAAAATTTACCGATTTACATTTCGGCCATTTTTCTCATGACAGAAGCTAAAATATTTCTCTCCTAGTCTTTTTCAATATATATGTATTGTAAGTTAAATAAGTCTTATGGGTCAACTACTAGAAAGTAATAAGATCAAATTTGAGAGATTAATGACAAAAAATGAAACTTTGACACTATCATGGCCACTCTAATAGAAAATGATTTTGCAGAAAATTTTATTAAGATAAACTAAGAAAATTCATTCTGAATCATATTTTCACCCAGAGAAAATGAAATTGAACATATTAGAATTAAAATATCTATCCATAATTCTAATGATTTAGGTAAAGTCTCAAAAATAGCACCAACTGAATTTCATATGAAATTTTTTGAAATAAATTTTCTGGATTCTATCATCCTTTTTCAAGTTGTTTTTGGCCCTATGAAATTCAATAAAAAATAATAATTTATCTAAAACCTCCTGTTAGTTCTGTAATACATTAAATTATTCCTAGCTGATTAATTTTTAGCTAATTCTCATTAAAAAACTGGAAAATTCGTCTGCTCGATCTGCTTTTCATACCTAATGAATGAATATCAAATTTAGAGTTATTTTTTTGTATTTAAAAAAAACTTCGTCTACTTGTGAAAGCTTAGGAATCTATATTTAATTGTAGTTGAATTGTAAGGTGAAATTTTTAACCTCATATTAGGACCAACTTTTCTGATGGAGCAATCAATTCTAAGCATTATTTTGTATAGAAGCATGTGTCGAAAATACTTCACAATTATGCCATTCAGTTTTAAAAATCCAGAATTTTTCAAATCGCCGCTCAATTTTCAATGAATTCTTACTACGCAATCACTAAAAACGTTGGACCCTGGTTCGATTCAACGGTACACTGAGGAGTCTCAATAAGGCCTTACAAGTTTGGTTTGTTTCTTTACTAGCTGGTAAACAAGATATACGCTGATTCTTATCTCTAAGGGAAGATGTGTGACTTCTCCGCATCCAATTAAAGATATTACTCAAAGACTATGGCACTTTTCCCTCGTCACCAATAGAACCTATACTTGGTAAGTGTTCAAACCGAAATCAATATCAGTCAACTTGAAAATTTCGATAGTAAAGTCTGTTTTGAAAACTTTTCTGACATTCAATATCAACCACATGAGGTTTCGAAAAGTATTGATTTTCAGTAAGTGCCTAGAGTATTCTTCAAAACAATATTTCTTGCTATGACAAAAATTAATTTTAGAAATAAGTTTGCAATACACAATCGCAAAATAAACTTCAGATCAAAAGTTAAAACATCTCAAATTTGAGCCTTGATTCAAGATGAAATAAATGGCATTAAAATTTGACTTACATTGTTTACAAGAGTATTTGCCATTCTCCTCTCGTATACTAACATGGCCAGGCAGACAGAAGCATTCATCCTTATTCATGGCACAATAACTGTTGATGACATTACGTTGGCATGTTAAATCGCCGTCCAACTTTTTACATGGACCTAAATTCAATGGATGCATATCAGTGAGGAGATGAGTCCATTCTCTATCGTTTAATGAAGAACTTCGCATAACGTTAAACATTCTTATGAGATTAGAGTTTTGAAAAGACGTCAGGGAAATGATCATGTGGAAAAATATAAACAAATCCATATGAAAATAACTCATGGTGAACGTCATGTATTACGATAGAAACATTACTGACTTTTTCCTTTCTAAGTTCACCATAAAGTTATAGGAGAAAAAGATATTTAAGTAGTTAAGTTAAGTGGGAAAAAGGCAATATATTTGGTAGTGAATTCTGATTGGACAGTTAATTTGTGGTGTGGAAATGAATTTAAAATATAGTACTTGATAAAGTTTGAAAAAATTTAACCACTATGAATAACTTGCAAAATAAAAATTTTTATGTTTTTAATAGATGAGCATGAGTTAATCTGCATAACCCAGAAAGTTACAAGAAGAAACACCGATTTCAGAAAGTAAAACTCACTTTTGTGTTTTCTGTATAATTATTATTCTCGTAACTACTATAAAGTATACATCAAAATATTAAATATATTTTTGAGTGGTTTCTTTTTTGCCCATTAATTAAATTATTTATTTTTTAACAACTCAAAATGGTCTTTTTAACATCCATTCATTCAGTGTTTAACAACTGTCTGATTATTTTAGAGTAATCTTTCATGATAAATGACAGACAGTTTTTTAAAGTTTATTCAAAATAATTAATTAGAAAATAATTTATCAATATTATTTGAGAGATATTGTGTAAGTTTGTCTATGAAATTAGTTTTATAGTCTATTGAAAATTCCTTGTTGATTTTACTTGGTCTGCGCGCATACTTTAGTTGTGTTAATGTTGAGGATTCTTACTATTAACAATTAAAGGACCATATTTGATGTATCCTACGGTTTATATTTTTCACTTTCAACTCTATGACTCCACAACCTCTCTCAGACTAAGGAAACAAACAAAATCGATTATGCTTATCAACTCATAACCTATAGCCAGCCCGAATCTTCAAAAACTATGATAAAATACCTTATATTTTCGATTTTTCTTGGCTCATTTATCTTCCATACTGTAGAAAAAGTATAAAAGAAAATTCTCATTCATTTCTTTATGGTTTAGTTACGGTCATTTTACGAAATTAGATGAATCGTTGACAAAATTAGTGGACAAGTTCCCAAAATAAGAATAATTGAAGGTGTAGTTATCAAATGAACTTGTCAAAATTAGTGTACATTTTCTCGAATTTAGTGGATTGCTTAAACGAAATTACTGGAGAGTTCTACAATATCAATAGAATGAGATAATTGCAAAATGGAGAGAAATTATTTCGTCTCTAGCGGACAGTTTTTCGAAATTAGTAAAGAATTCTAACGTTATTAGTGGATTAGTTCGATTTCATAAAATGATGTTGAAATTGCTATAGCTAGAATGGAAAAATGGAGAGCAAATTGAAATATTTGAGAAAAGCGTTGAGCAAAGAATCATTAAAGGCTGCATAAAATTAATTTTCGGTGTTATAAATCATGTATTCATTACAAAAATAGCTTGTAAAAAAGGATTCCACCAATAATGTTAAGCTTGTTTACTAATTTCGAAAAACTGTCCACTAAAGACGAAATAATGTCTCTTCATTTCGATAAACTCTCCACTATATTCGAATAGATCCTGACCTGTAATTATCTCTCTCTTGATGTTGTAGAACTCTCCAGTAATTTCGTTTCAGCATTCCACTAAATTCGAGAAAATTTACACTAATTTTGATAATTACACCTTCAATTATTCTTATTTTGGGAACTTGTCCACTAATTTTGTCAACGATTCTTAATTCTCAGATTGTTTCTCGAATCCCGAAAAGTGGTAAATTGCTGCAACGCCCAACAATCTTCTTCCTTAAAAACAAAAATAAAAAGGAAAATCACGAAATCTACATTGAGTAAGGCTTGTGTTTTTACCTGCTCGAGATAGAAAAATCCTATTAAGCACAGCTAAAAGCGTATTCATGTTTTTTTCTTTTGCTATGCCTAATAGAGTAATTAACGATGTATATATGAGATCTCATTTTTTGTAGCATTATTTAAAATGAATGTGTGAAGATTATTTTCAAGCAGACCGGATTTCAGTCTCTTGCTAGATCATCTAAAGCTAGTTGAAATTAAGCCCCAATTTTGAACTTCTTTTAGTCTCTTAGGTCAAAATTTATTTCGATTTCAGGGATTTAAAGCGATAAGATACCACCATTTAGGATCAACATTAGAGAGACGAATTGAATACGGTCACTAAAGTTTAAAGAAATTCGTCATTACTATGGGAAACTGGAAAATCTGAATGTTCCAATCATCACAAAGTAAAATGACCCGAAATTTTAAAGCTTGACTATTTCTTGAAATTGACGAATTTCTATGAGCTTCAGTAACCAAATCCGATTCATCATTTCAATGGTGATCCCTGACTATCCGGTGGAAAATATTGATAAAATATTAATAAAATTTTTAATTTTCCTTTTCATATCAATTAGCTTTAAAATACCGCTTTTCTTAATTTACATAGAGATGTTTTTATAAGATTAAATTGGCTTAATAGTGTTATCAAAACTTAGAAGATCAGTTCATTTTATATTTCAGAAATTTTCGTGTCAAGTAAATTTCATTTTCAATGCTGTAATATCTTTTACTTGAGATGTAACTTAAGATCTAATGACTTTCAACGAAATAGATACTCAATATAAAAAAAATGAAAGAGATAACGATGCTTAGATAATTCTGGAGATAGAAGTTTAGTGATAGAAACAAGCTTCATCTATTCCTTTTTACAAATTAATTCCGGAAGTAAATACAAGTATGATTATTAATATTATATATTATGTTGCAGATACTTTAGATAACTATCCTATATAGGAAAAAAATACAATAAATTATTATGTTTGATCAGGTTTTATGAGTATTTCTAATATTTTTTACATAGAATTAACTACGAAAACTTACGCCTAAACTTTAGAATATATTCTCCAGTAACAATTAGTCTATAATAAAGAGAAAGTTTCTCTGAGAAAACACTTATGAACCTTTAAGAACTGTAAACCTATTGACATG
The DNA here is from genome assembly GCA_012064415.1 of Gyrodactylus bullatarudis. Lineage (NCBI taxonomy): Eukaryota > Metazoa > Platyhelminthes > Monogenea > Gyrodactylidea > Gyrodactylidae > Gyrodactylus > Gyrodactylus bullatarudis. The sequence continues at coordinate 392,106 of SSNU01000068.1, forward strand.
AAGATGAGAATTTACTTCTTTTTTTTTAAAACTCAATATTTTTCTCAGGAAAGTCAGGAAACAAATTTATTTTCGAATTCCATCATAAAATGAGCTATTAAGTTGTGGAAATTTTAAAAAAATTCTGAAAAAATTCAATCTGACTTTTTCAACTTTTGAGCTCAAAGTTTTTATGGATTTTAAAGATTTGAAGCAGTTAAATGCAGATATTTGAGATCAGCATTAGACGAAGAATTCGCATTCTGCCGTGGAGGTAGAGAGGAACCTACTGATTTAAAGGAAAAGTTAATCTTTTGAATTTTGGATCATTCCCCTTCGTGCTAATCAATGAATTAAAATTTTTCGATTTCCCACAATAATAACGAATTTCTGTGATTTTCTACAGCCAAATTCGAATTCTTCGTCTAATGCTGATCTCAAATATCTGCATTTAACTGCTTCAAATCTTTAAAATCCATAAAAACTTTGAGCTCAAAAGTTGAAAAAGTGGAAATTCGGGCAATTTTTAAAATTCGAAAAACGGTCTTATTTAGGTCAGATTGAATTTTTTTAATTTCCACAACTTAATGGCTCTTTTTATGATGGAATTCGAAAAATAAATTTTTCCTGACTTTCCTGTAAAAAAAGTAAATTCTCATCTTCATGTCAACTAGCTTTACATTTGATTCAAAAGGAATCTGAAATATTCAATAAATATTAGTAAAAGTAGATTTAATCTGAATATCAATAACCTTTTTCCAAAACCTCTTCCAGACGTTTCAGTGGATGAGACTCTTGACTACCTCAGTACCGAAACATCTAGAAGAGACATTCGAATTTTATTCCGATTAAATCTACTTTTACTAACCTTAGTTAAAATTTTGGTTATTTATAATTTAGTTCACTTAAATTTTTGGATCAGATAGAATCAGATCGTAAAAATATCAATCGAAATCTAATTGCTATGAAGTTGGGAATCTTAGATTTTTACAGAGATCTCAATTTTTCATCAAGAATTTGAATATGTTAAAGGCTTTTTGGTATCCAGATCATATCGCACTACTTATACCACCTAAAAATATCCTTCTAAAGAAAAATATAGACATTTTTTAAATTTTAATTTGAGGCAAAAATCCCATTTTTTGAACCTTGATTTTTTTGATTTGATAGTGGCCAAAAGAACATCATAAGAATCAAAATTTGACAGGAAAATCAATTAGACTAAATTTTTTCTAATGATTCACCTCGTTTAGTAGTTTTTAGTGAAAATTAATTCAAAACTCTTCTCATTATTGGCTATAACAATTTTCATAAATGAATCAAGTTATTTCTTCAATGAAGCTATAGCACTCAAAATCAAATGAGAAATTAAAAATATCCCCCATCATAGAACAAATAAGTAAATAAAGTATCCACTTCCTTTGATAATCAAAATAGTAGTTGGTGATATTATATAGACTATAAAGGAGTATCAAGTAATGATTTGTACTTTTTTATTGTGTAGGAATTATCATGATGGGTTCATTAAAATTTTGCAAGAAAAGTAAGAAAAAATACAGAAGACAGAATCATTTTTGCTCACTCTCCATCCAATTGATGTCAATAATATTGTAGTATATAATTCCCTTTTGGGAATTAATAAGCAAAAAATTGATTGCTAGATTAGATTCCAAGAGGAATAGAGTCATTTTGAACTGCTTCTTTTTCCTCCTCTTACATAAATATCATCAGGAATAATATATCTATTTATTCATATTTTATAAGTACAGAAAATATTCAAACTACAAATACATATAATGAACATATATATATATATATGGCAAGAGAAAATGAATATTATCTATCTAGAGAATCACTATTTATCCAAGACTAATTTGTATCAACGCTGCTGTTGATCGAACATAAATAGGCGGAAAATCGGAATTCTATATTCAACGCGTGCTGAAAACTTCGTCAATTTAGCACGATTCCTCTAATTTCGATCAGTTTTCTGTTTAGATCTCAGAGTCTTATTAAAGTCTTTTTTAATAAAAATCAGTTAAAGTAGATTTAATTGGAACATAACCAACCTTTCAGCGAAAATACTTTTTTTTAGTATTGAACACTAGGCTAGGGTGAAATTTTTAACCTCATATTAGGACCAACTTTTCTGATGGAGCAATCAATTCTAAGCATTATTTTGTATAGAAGCATGTGTCGAAAATACTTCACAATTATGCCATTCAGTTTTAAAAATCCAGAATTTTTCAAATCGCCGCTCAATTTTCAATGAATTCTTACTACGCAATCACTAAAATCTGGAAAATCTTGGCCATCTAATGTGTAATCTTGTCATCAAAAGGGGCTTCATGGTTAATTTCGTTATTTTATCATTTCTGTTGGATATTGTAGGAAAAATGGGCAATGACATAATGGAGGATGACTTTCACACTTTAAAATTATGGAGAGCATGATCTGAGTAGTAAAATTCATCAGAAAAGTAAGTCCTCTTGAAAAAAATGTCACCCTAGCCCATTGAACACTACTACTTTTAAGCTGATTATAATTTTTAACCCTCAATCGTCAATCCACTAGAATATACGTTAACAGAGTTTGGGGTGCTATATCACCCCAATGAAAAAATATAAAATATGAGAAAAATATTGTTCATTTATTTATACATTTTGTACAAACAGAATAACTATGCTCAGCACAAATGAATTCATCACATAATTCACAATTTTTCTTGGTTTTCCTATCTTTTTCACGCTCACAGAAAGAGCACCGACCTTGTTTCCGATCTCTAGTACCTTGGCCAATGTCTGTTTTTCCTCCTTCTTTTCCGCAATAAACCTGAACGTTGACTAAATAAGCATTCTTGGCGTCTCATGCAGCCCAGATTTTTACGCCATATTTTGCAGGCTTTGAGGGTATGTAATGATAATTTTATAAAAAGTTTATTTGATGAGTTAGAAATTTTTTAATGAAAAATCAGAATTTTCGAAGAAATTAGACCCCTACTCATGTGATCGACCCAGAAAATCGGATCAGATCAGGGAGAAACCAAATTTTTTTCAATAGGACTTGTTGATCGAAGATCTTTCTGGATTATTCAACCAGTGAGACTAGGAAAGAAATTTCTTTATCTAACCTCAGTTTTACTTGTAAGTATTTTGATTTTATTCTAAACAACAAAAATTTCTATTCCTTAATTTTCATTTTCTTCTCACACCTAAATTTAAGTAAAAATCGAAATTTACTAAAAAATTAAATAATGAAAGACATACTTATGAGTAAATATACGAAACATTGAGAATTGAAATTTTTAATAAAAACAAGAACTAATTTCTCTCTGTCAACAATGCAGAAGCTCAAAAATAATCACCTTTATTAAATATAACCGGCTTTCTCCCATACATCATGGTAACGATAAACATCTTTTTAGCATAGAAGTTTGTCTTTTGAATGACTCGAGTGTGTTTTCTCTTGAAATACTTGCCTTCTAAGACTTTGCCATTACCATTCAATTTTATATTTTCGAAGAGAACTTCATCAGCAAAAATAACTCTCTTCCAAAAATCATCAGGATGATTCACATAAGTCCTGGAGAAAACTATTCTTTTCTGAATGTTATCCGGCGAAAGGATCTGTCTCACCAGTCCATTGACCAGATGGTAACCAATTTTTCTGACATTACTAAAATTTAATTAATTCTAATGAATCCTTACTCATAGAATGTATGATAATTCACATTATGATAAAAGAACTGCTGTATTTCTTTTATAGTATTATAATGATACCTTTTGAGGACCATTCCTAGGCGAACTTTCTGTCTTACAGAAAATATTGTCTTTCTTCCAGTTGACTTAAAACCTCCAGATACAGTTCCATTTAAGACTTTTTGAATAGTTCTAACTGATCTGTGGAAACTTTCAGCGATCACTTTTATTCTCACTCCTCTTTTATGAAGTCTTTTTATGTTTTCATGCTGCTCGATGGTTAATCACATAATGAATATTTTTTTATAAAAGTTGAAATTAATTTATTAAAACAAATACTGATATTTTGTTTCAGAAAGTTTTAATAATACTCAAGAAATTTTTCTAATTTTAATTTTTCCCGAATAATAAAAATTCATTTTTAAGAATAAATTATCCATCTTTTATTTGATCTTTAATATCAAATTTCATCAATTTTTCATGCTCGATTTATTACAGTCAATAAAAATCATTAATACTCTCCTTGGTCCTCAGATCATTTTTTCTGGATATTTTGACAGATCACAAATCATTAATAAAGAATTAATTATTGCCTAAATTTCAAGAATAATAATTTTTAATCTACTTTTTAACTCCAATACTTTAATTTTTATCAAAGTTATATGGATTCTCAATTTCACCCTATGCGAAGACTATTTCCAAAATAGCTTTATATTTGTGAGTCTTTTTGTTTCCCTTTCACTGATAAAACAGAACTTTCTAAATATTCGTTAAAAGAGTTTAAAACAGTGGATCTTAAGATCAACTCAATAGTTGATGAAATAAACCAACGAACAGAAAAATCAAAAAACCTAATTATCTATAATCTTCCTGAAGCTGAAGATGACAAGTCTAAAATTGCATAAGTAATTTAAAAATATAAAATAGAAAACGTAATAAAAATTACTCGAATTGGTAAGCCAGTTCCAAAAAAATCACCCTTCTTAAAGTAACTATGGTGTGCATCAGTGAAAAGCTATCTTTATGAATAATACATAATTTTGTAGCTTAAAAAATTTTCTTTCTATTGAGAGATAAAAAAATTATTTTAGATAAAATTATCGCTTGAGAAAGAGTTGTGTTCCACTGGTGGAACAATGGGACACAATGTGTTAAATTTACAGAAACTTTTCATTTTGATATTTGTTGTATAACCCTAAGACTGAAAATATTCCGGAGCTATATTTTACCTAAACTTGACTACCGTTCAGCACTTATTATCAATGTAAACCAATCCTTATCCAATACCTTTGAACGTATTCAATTCGAGCTCATCAGGAAGTGTGTTGGCCCTCTTAGCTATAATGAATGCCTATTAGAAACAAACCTATTCCCAATTTGGCTAAGGAGATTTGGCTTCAATAATCCTCTATAAAAATACTCAAAATCATATACCTCAGGACTACAATCAAACCAACAAAAACGAGGCTTCTCCACTCTTTTAACAAGTTTTCTCCCGATTACCTTCAGATTCCAAATAGATATTAACAACATCCAAACTATAAACATCAGAACATTATACCATAAAACCATAGTAACTTAAAGAACTATTTTTGCATCTATGATATTTCGTTTATTTCTCATAGATAGGACCTCAAAAAGTCTTAAAAAGTCTATTTTAATCTAAGTATCATATGAATTCGAGGGATAAGAAAATGTTAAAAAAAAATAATTTTTCATGATCCAGATCAAAGTTATAAAGTCTTAGATCGGTCTTATTTTCATGATATGGTCTTAAAAAGTTTAGGGTCCAAAGTTTTGGGTCTAAAAACGCAATTATTTATTTTGAGACTGAACTTAACAAAATCAAACACAGAAAACAGAGTGCTTAATTCCCATTGGTAGATTTAAGCATAATTTGGTATATGATATATTCATTTCACACCATATACTACGTATATTATACATCAAACCATATACATGTGTCAAATTGTATATATGATATTGACCAATCAGAATCGATCTTTCCATATCAATATTCAATTTTTTGTTTTTTTCTATGTTAAACTGAATTTAACATGACAAAATTAATAATAGTTCTCTGTTAAATTGAATAATTGCACCGAGAAGAACTTCAAAGAAGATAGATTTGACTAAAATAATTTGATATATTCTTCTATCAAGTGATGAGTTAAGTCATCTTTAACTTTAGCTATGCTGTTAGTCATTTTATAAGAAAGGCGATGCCTGAGAATATGAAGAGATTGAGCTCTATTTCGGGCATATTCTTCAGTCTTTACATGCCAAATATAAATACATTAATATTACAAGAAAGAGTTTTATTGGTCAGCCTTTCTATCATGTGGAGATTTAGAAATTCGAAGAAAATCTTTAAGCACGCTAAATTTGAATTTAATTTTATGCTTTATTTTAAATAAATATACTACTTAGTACTTAAATCGAATAAAATTTATTATTATTTATAAAAAAAGCACTAAAACGCTAGAAATAATATTTTATAATTTTTAAACTGATTTTTTTAGTGTATTATTTTTGAGGCCCTAGTCATGAGTCATGACATTGATAACAATTGTCTAGTTTAGAAAATACTTGTTTGTATTGGGGGTTTGGTTGTTATTGTTACCTGTTCAATGTTCCTCTGTTTCGATAGGTTTCCTCTTGTTCCCAAGAATGGGTTTTGGAAGAACTAGAGGTTGAATGAACTTTTTTTGAACATATAGATTGGGTTGTCCCTTCCCTATGAGTATTGCGTCCCAGGAGTATAAAGTTCGAAATACAAATGTTGAATCATAGTAAATAATAGGACAGAAGGTAGAGGAGGTTTCTCAGTGTGACATTGATTGACAGATTATAATACAAATACATGTAGTGATTATTAGTCATGACGTAATGTAGTGGGGAAATCTTCACACATTAGACATGTTATTTTAACCTTTGACTTGAAACACCAAAGGGGAGTGGTTCCAGTATTCTGTCTATCCGTTTTGGCTAGATAAAGATTTTAGGATGATATTTTTCAATATTGATTTTTTTGGTTCAGATTTTGTTTCTCAAACTATTCTGGCAAATCTTGTGATTATAGTTTGATTTTTTTAAGGAATGCATTAAATTTTATGCTCTTTCGAATGGTGTAATTCTCTTTATGTAAAAAGTTGAAATAACAGAGTTATTTTATCTTTATTATTATTCACCCTAGACAATTTTTTGTTAATGCATTGAAAAGAGGAGATTCTCTTTCGAATGATATATGATGAACAAAACCTAATTAAAGTATATTAATTTTAAGAAGGTTTAAAGAATTGGGGATGAGGTGAAAAACTGGTTATTCCTTATTGGCTAACGAGTTCTCAACGCTGATTGGCTGGAATTGTGGGGCAGAGAGGTATAAAAGTAAACCTCCGTGATATTTTTAATTTATCTCGAGTCATCATGCGTGAAAATGACTGTACTAGTTTTTCTAGTCTCGAGAATAGTGATTTCACCAATCCCATTTTTGTAGACTTTGGAGAGAACGAGTTGAAATTTAGGAGTTTACCTGTAAAAGTTGATTTTCTGAAGATTTTTCTTAGTATTTGACCATTTTGGTGTCTGTATAACAAGAGCTCTAAGAACGGCATTCGGTTCATTGTTTCTACTTCCATACTGAATTTTAGACTCTCATGGGCAGTATTCGCAGCTTCTAAAAGGCAGTTTAGTTCTAGGTTCTTGTCTACGATCATGAAGATGTCGTCAACATGTCTTCTGTAGATTTTAGCTTTGCTAATGAGGGGTGCTAGTGGTCCTGATTCTAGTTTTCCCATGAAAATTTCTGCAAGCAAGGGACCTAATGGTGTACCCATGGCTACACCATCCGTTTGGATGTATATTTTGTTATCAAAAGATAGAGCAACGTCTTTGCAACACAAAAATAACAACCGCTTTAACAGTATAGGTGGAATAGGAAATCCTTCAATATCTTTGGATATTTTACAGATAAACTCCACTGTTTCAGCCAGGGGGACATTTGTGAACAGAGATGATACATCTTGTGATAACATTTTTCCTTCATTGATGTTTAAGTCGTCCACCACCTTAACAAATTCAAATAAATCTTCAAGGGAGTATTTGCAGATTTTGTTTTTGATTGGTTTTAGAATTTCAACTAACCATTTCGCAATTTTCCTCGTTGGTGACTGGCACATGCCTAGTATGGGACGAAATTGTATTGATGACTCGTCTTCATCGTCTTTCAATTTGTGAAATTTTTGGTAATCCATAAAGTTTGTTAAAAGTCGAGTTTTTCACTCAGAGTTCGTCAAACAATTTTTGGTCAATGATTTTCTTTGATCTCAAGATTTTCAGCAAATCCAGACATTTCTCTTCTAGAATTTTCAGATTGTAGTCTGATGCCGTAATTCTTGTTCTCTTAGATTTGGAGGTGTCTGACTGAAGCTTTTTGATTCCACTGACATATGTTCTCTTTTTGATGAGAACTCATTCATTTCCTTTGTCAAGTCTTGAAAGGATATTCTCTTAATTTCGTTTTAGTCTATTGATTGAGGTCCAATGTCTTCTTTGGAAAAAAAGGGACTCAACTTTTTTCTTTTTGTATTCCTGGCATAGTGATGCCAGATTTAGTTGTAAGCAATCAAATTCATCTTGAGTCGATGGTCAAGAATGTTCACGTAAAAACAGACCAAACCCATTATCAGAATCATATGTGGTATACAAATTTAAAAGCCTTTGTAATGCAGAGTACATTGGCTATACAACAAGAAGGCTTGAAGAAAGAGTCTTCGAACACTTGTACTCAAGCTAGACAGTCATAAGGCAACACGTTAGAGAATGCGAAGAAAAGGTTTCCCATGGAGATTTTGAAATCATTTACAGGCAAACAGGAAATAGCTCTCAAAACAGCCGAGGCAATACTCATAGAGAAGGAACAACCCAATCTATATGTTCAAAAAAAGTTCATTCAACCTCTAGTTCTTCCAAAACCCATTCTTGGGAACAAGAGGAAACCTATCGAAACAGAGAGGAGGAACATTGAACAGGTAACAATAACAACCAAACCCCCAATACAAACAAATATTTTCTAAACTAGACAATTGTTATCAATGCCATGACCCATGACTTATAAATTATACACCATTTAACCTCCCAATTTATTTCTTAATTATAAGACCTAACGTTGAGAAATTTCATTTCAAACTCTTAAAATTTAATTTTTGGGTTCTGGAACTTGAGACCCTACTCATAAATGTAAATACATAAATTTCTATTTCAAAAACATATTCGAGCTTAGACCATCACAGTAGTAATTTGCATTTTTTTCCATTTTCCAATTCCTCAAAAAGAGACCATACTTTACTTCTATTTCTTCCCATATTGTGATTTTAAAATGTTAACGAATCATTGTAAGACTTTAAGAGCATTCATGAGTACTTACAATTTATTGGTCAATTTCAATTATTTGTTTCATAAGTTCAGAACAATTTATCTACTTGAAAAATTAATTTTTTCTTAAGTCTTTTTGTAAAACCTTCTATAAATTAGGATCTAAAATAAAATCTTAGAATCAGATAATTTGGTTTGTTGGTTTTATAGTTAAATCCAGTCGTTCAATTTTTTAGAAAAACATTACTTATCCATGTTTATCACCAACTCCTACTGATCTTATAAAAAAAGAAAATACGATGTATGAGATAGTTGGTTTTGTTCTTAACACTTTAGAGGAAAAACATAGTTTAAATAGTTGAAAATAATTTTTTTCACAATTAAAGAAGTACTTTAACACAATCTTTTAAGATTTAAAATGAGTGAACTACATATTCATAACGCAGTTAAAATTTTCAATGACGTGAGTTGGATTTAACTGAACAAAAATGCATACTCTGTTAAAAACCAATATTGATATGTATGGTTAGAAATCATCATGCATCACGTTGTGTTAATGAACTTTAATTATTGTATTTATATTAGATCACTTGAATTATTGTTTTAGGGAATATGATTTATATAGGTTAGAAAATATAAATACCTGACAATATGTGAGGCACCTCATATATATTCATGATTCACACCTTATCTTACGTAATATATTTTTCAAATTAGAACCATTCGATTCATAGAAAAATTCTCTATCGAATGATACCAAGATGAAACCTAACCCTTATGAAACTGTAACCTATCATAACTTTTCTAGTGAAGGTTATTATTTTTCATTGAAATTGAAAACGGAAAAATATGTGAGGCACTTTTTATCTTTTATATTTGGTTAACTTTTCACTAAAAAACCTGAGATAGCATTATGATTTACAATTTTATAAATTTCTTCATAATTTTCAAAAAAAATTTGTTTAATTTTTAAGATATTTAGTCTAACCTATCCCTTCAAAAATGAAGAGCTCGAGACGATTGAATACTCAAAATTTAATTCTTAAAATACAGGGAAATTCTTTGAAGATATTGATGTTCTCTTACAATGAATATCAAAATGAAAAGTATCAAATATACAACAAAATGCCAAAGCACCTAGAAAGAGATTGTAAGAGACAAGCATTTCTAATTTTTCAGTTTAAAAGATTGCTATTAAAAATCTTGAGAACTTCAATCATGCAAAAGTCAAACAAAATTGGAGTAGAAATTTGAAAACAATTCCAAATTTATTGAAAAAATTCCTAAAATTCTATGAAGTCTGAAAATGCTTAATACGTTCAGATTACCATATAAAGATTCGATCTGAATGGATTAAGGACAAATAAATTTCTCATGAACATTAAGCTCTAAATATTTAAATTTCTTAGCTTAAATATCTTCTTGTTCGTTTCTGTAAAAGAGCAAAGAGAGAAAATAGGATGGCTGTAGTGTTTTAAGAGGTTTATTTAGTAGTTTTATTGACTAAAACTAAACGAGTAATAATTAAAATATCTCCAAAATATCTCCATAGATAATGTATAGCCAAAATCTCTGTGAGTCTTGAAATTTCACTGAAGCTTCCAATTCAACTAAAATTAAGTTGAACGATAACTTTTGTCAATATATCCCTTTTAAGTAGTTATGTGATATAAGTTATAAGTGACCTTCATTATGCAAGAGACCTTAATTTTCATGGTCGCTGATCAGGAAAATACTTACCAGCTTTTGTAAACACATGTTAAATGTGTACAAGTGTATGGGGGATAGAATTGGGATGGAATAAGATTAACATAAGAATTTCATCAATATTTCGCTATATTTGGTATAAATAAACATCTTCATGAAAAATTAAATTTATCACGAGACATCATTTGTGAAGTTGACTATATTTATAAGTATACAATTTAAAATAAATATCATAATTCGAGGGGTAGAGTGGTAGGGATCAATTTTTCATTGTTATTACAGAGATTCAACTGTATTTGAGTTTGCACGAAATAAAGGTCTTGTTATCGAAATCCTTTTATCACAAAGAATTTTAAATCATAAGAAAAGTCAAATGAATAATGACAAAAAGTGTATCAAAAGAGAAAATAACACATCTTATATGAATTTTGACACTTCTTAAACCAATACACTCGATTTATTTACAAAACTGAAATTGATAAATCAGTCTTGGCGATAGTTAACAAAACTTATATCATTTTTGACAAGTCTTAGATCAGTCTTAATGGGCAATGAGTAATTGCCAATGAAAAATCTTATATCAAATTTAACTATAGTATATCAGAATTGGGCTTAATTACGATGCATGTACCATTTTTTATCAAACTTGATCTTGATTTAACATCCACACATTCAATAGGGAATTGGTTTGATAATCAGAAAACTTTTTCTGATCGGATTATCAAAAGTTCATGTTTGGATTTAGTCTTCATGTTCTTTCAAATATTGCAGAACATCAGGTAAGGAAATTATGAAAATACTTAGATTGTTAAGCTAGAGTCTATCATTTGGGCATTGAAGAAAAAAAATCAGTGGTCTGACATTATTATAATAACTAATTAGTAACCTATTTGTATCGCTGTTGGAAATATCTCGTCGTTAGCACCGATTCCAGTTGCATTCAGTAAAACATAAGAAGTGATGTTTTTAAAATGACGCCAATATAGTGCAAACCAAAGGTTGCTTTTCTTGAAAGTAAATATTCAAGTAAATAAATGCATTTTAAGAGTTCGTTCATCAGTCAAAATTTTAACATTTCAGTCAAAAAACTAAGTTTGTTAAAGTAGCTCAGTAAACTTGTGTTTTTCTCACTGCCCAACTGTTCCAAGCCATTTCTGATATACTATTGGTTAAATTTGATATAAGATTTGTCATTGACAACTAAGACTGATCTAAGACTTGTCAAAAATGATAAAAGTTTTGTCAATGCTCGAATATACTGATATATGATCAATTTTGATATAAGTTTTGTAAATACATCATGAGTATTGATTTAAGAAAATTCAAAACTGATGTAAGATTTGTTATTTTCTCTACCTTTTGATAAAGTTTTAGTCATCATCCCGAAGATAAATAATAATTAGAAAGTATGTAAAAATTTCATCCAAGTATGAAAATGTTAAAGCTTTATTTTAACTTTCTAGCTAATACATTCACATATGGAAATAAAATCATTAGCTTTAAAAACTGTGAGAGCGAATTAGGAAGTATTTTATTGAAATCTGATGATGGAAACTATGAAATTGGTCTAACTAATTCAGCTATAATATCAATTCATAATGAAAGTCATCAAATATATGATGCAAACATTAATGGCAGATATCAAGACATAAAAATTATTTCTGAAAGTTTATACAGTTGTATCTTGGAACATTTGAAAGAAGCTTTTCGATGTAAGGGAATCTTATCCTGATTTAGATATTAATTAATTTATAAATACGCATCAATTAATTCATCCGTATTTTAAATTGGAAATTATTCCCGGAAATTCCAGAACATGATTCTGTATAAAAAGTCACGATAGAAATAAAAACATAAACGAGTGATTCACGTAGATGTTCAAAAACGTACGAAAATCCATTTAAATACATAATTTAGAAATATGTAAGAAAATATATATTTGGAACCAAATGCGCATTTCTCAAAAGATCATCAGTGGTCTCTCTTTGAAAATGATAAAATTAAAGTTTGAATGAAAAATAATAATTTACAAATAACAAAGAAATAATATAAAAGTCATGAATAGAAATAAGAATATTATGTAAGCTGAAAAAACACCAAAAACTCTTCAATAAATAGCAACAGGGAAGAGAAAAAGGTTAAAAAGTTCACATAGGCCATGGTGGTTAAAGATTAAATGAATAATTCTTTACAAATTAGGTTTATACATGTTGATGGAAAATTTCTCCTTCGCCCACACATTTGTGTTGTCATCCCCTGGGTTCTCGTATAAAATAGAAAAATTAGAATGTCTGGTCACCGCAGTGTCTTTATTGAGGTGATCATCAAATCTTGTTGACAATTTCCTAATTGTGCGTCCTATATACGAAGCACCACAGTCACACTGAAACTTGTATATCAATAGAGACTTTTCTTGAGGAATCCTTATGGAATAAACTGAACAATCTCTGAGTTTTGAATCCAATTTTCAATTGTATATTGTCTTAATGTTGATCAATGAGATTATTGAGTCTTGTCCTAATATCATTACTAAAACCATCACCTTTGAAGTTAAGTTTCATGAAAACTTTTGTTTTCTCGCCTTCCTCTGTATTGACAACATCATCTCTAACCAAAGGTTGATTGATGAACTTATCCACAAATCTGGCTGGATAACTATTTTCCGCTAAACAAGATTTCGCCGACTCTATTTTTCTTGGTATTTCTTCCGGACTAGCAATCCTTCGTATTCTCTTGCCTAGACCAATTACTAAGCCAACTTTATGTAAAACTGGACTAAAACTGGCATAATGAAGATATTTGCCATTGTCAGTCTTTTTCTTAAAAATATTTCTTAGAATTGATCCGTCTTCTCTTCTGGTTAGCTTGACATCTAGGAAACTTAAAATACCGTCAGACTCTCTTTCCATAGTAAATTCAATATTTCTATGAATTGAGTTCATCTTTGTAAAGAAGTCGTCTACAGATACATTAGGTTTCATTATAATAAAAGTGTCATCAATATATCTAATGTAAACATCAGTAAAAGAATTGATAGCGTCAGACATTTTATTTAATTCTAACCATCCCAATAAGATATCTGCTAGAAGAGGACTTAAAGGAGATCCCATTGCTATTCCATCTTTCTGAATGAACACTTTGTTTTGAAATGACAAACGAACATTGGTGCAACATATCATAATAAGATCTATTATTTCTTCACAATAAATTATTCATTTCATTTCCCTAGATTCTATATTTAAATCTTTCACTCTTTCTACAAAATCGAAAGTATTTTTAACAACATATTTAGCATAATAAGTATGTATAGGTTTTAAGATATCAATTAACCATTTTGCTAAATTATGTTGCGGACATGACGACATGTCTAAGATCGGCCGAATTGGGAAAACCTCAGGTATATCATTACCTATAATCTTATGCGTTTTTGGGTGTAAATACAACCTAGATATCCTAGTGTGTTTCTTAGCTATAAAATTCGTAGTATTCTTAGAAATTATATTTCTATCATATTTTTAATTGTAAAATGTTAATTTTCTCAAATACAGTAGTAAATCTTTTTTATATATGAAATTCTCCTAGGTGTCTTTAAAAAAGGACTTGACTTTTGGACATTTGTTTATGTTAAAATGTATGTTAACGTGTAATTCAAATCAAAATACATTACGATGACTAAAAACCACATTTTACGTAATTCAAGGTAGTGCAATACATTTCCTTATAGGGAATTCTTATACAATGTTTTTATATAATGTCTGCACCTTTTATCAGACCTGTCCGAATAACAAGGTTAATGTGAAATTAATGAATAATTACGCCTTCTCAAAAAATATCAATTTCAGATTTAACAAAAGATTCCCAACCCCTTTCACATTAGGAATAGAAAGGCGACATATGCTAAGCCCTATGTTTTATTTTCTCTTTAAACCTACTGTCCCTATCCCTCCCGCCAATGTTTTTACATGTTATCGAATAAATTTTTCTGCTTTTACAACATACAAGAACATCTCTCTTGATTATAGAAGAAGTCATGTTCCTTAGACGTAAGAGCATCCCTGTTAGCCCTGTTTCACGTAAATCAATGTGATGTCTAAAAATGTAATACATGCCCTATAATTTATTTTCAATGTCTGCACCTTTATCAGGCCTGTCCGAATAACAAGGTAATTGTGAAATGAACGAATCATTACGCTTTCTCAAAAAAATCAATTTCCTTCCACATTAGGAGTAGAAAGGCCTTGCGTTTCATTTTTGTCTTTAAACCCTCCCTCTCCCTCCTTGTAATGTTTTTACATGTTAGTACTATTAGATTCATATTATGTATGTGTCTAAAATCACATGCTTATATTAAATAAACACTGGATAAAAAACAATTTTGAAATCAGTTACAATTTTTGAATGATCGAGGTTAATAATAAAACGTCATTTTTCATTTTCTCACTCACACGATTGATGGATTTTTGGATGGCATGTCAATCAGAGTTATCATGAATTTCCTCCCATTAGTGTGAAGACTACAATTCCTCATCCAATGCGTTTTGTTATTGCAATGATGTATCACACTATCTCTTTACTTATGAATCCTATCTATACATTTTTTGGGGAACTTTGAGAGATAGATAGACAGAATGACAAGACAATGGAGCTTTTGGAATTTGTACGAATAAAATTGCTTCATTCTGATTGGCCTAACATTAATCGTTGCATAATTTTTACATATCATTAATGAATGGTCTTTACAAACATGAGTATCACACCTGGTACATGTTCGGGTTGTTTTCCTATTGTTCGCTCTTGGACAAAGTGAACATCTCATAGCAGTTAGTTCTACGATTTTCTGGCGCTTCTTTAATGGCTCTAAAGGAAATTCGATCGTTGTTTTTGATTGAGAAATCTTCTCGGTACGATTTCTGAGAAAGAAACTTCTCTGGTGTCCTAGGCATAGTTTAGATACCTTTTAGAACAATATAAGCATTAAGCGCTGAAAAGTCAAAAATATTGCTGAAAATAACCATGGGCCATCGATTTTTTTTTCTTTGACAACTAAAACTTGCAATGATTTTATCTGCATTGTCGACTCCACCTTTTGTCTTGTTATAATAATGAATTATTTTGGGCTTGTTATTTATTGTGTTTCCTTTGAAATAGAGAGAACTCAGTAAACTGATATTCTTTTTTGACTTGGGAGCATCCTGCTTTCAGGATAAAAGTTTGTTATTGAGCCAGGCTTTCTTTTCTTCAGCAGGACTGGTGGAATTTCTCTTTTGTTTTTTCTCAATGTTCCGACCAATGATATTTTCATGGACCTCAATTTTTCCAATAGATTCACTGAAGTAAAGAAGTTATCAATCGTTATATTTCTTCCTTCAATTGAGATGAGATTTAGAAAAGCAGATACTCCAACTGATAGTGCGCGTTTCATCTTTTCCCAGGTATAGAATCGCATTCAGAATATAAGATATTTGGGAATCAGTAGCTATCCAAAGCTTGAGTTCGTATTTATTTGGTTTTGATGGAATATATATTTTGACCACATCTACCTTTAAAAGGTGCAAGACGTTCATCAATCATTGAAATAAAGACAAAGATCCTTCTACTCATCAAAAAGTGCCTCACTCCTCAAGTCTTCCTGGACTCTGTAATCGATACAGAATACAAGGAGTAATCAAAAATCTGGCAATCTTCGCGAGCAGTAAAAATTATTTGAAAAGTTACCAACTATCATAAAAAGAATGAGCTTATTTGAAAATGAAAATAACTCGAGATTTCTTAATTTAATTATAATTTACTGATTGAAAATTTAAAAAAATAATAACTATCTGAAATTTTCATATCTCCGGAAAAATATTTTTCGATAAAATGATTTTGATGATATATCTTTATAGGTATTAGAGAAAATTTCACGCTTCTATATGATAGTGATGAAAAAACGAAGAAGTTTATCAGAGTCTCCAGGATTTATACAGAATCAAATATTTTGAAGGCAAACTCTTTATCTAGAATAAACCTTGATGAGATATCAATTGAAAAAGCTACTTTAAGTGAAGACCTCATAAGAGGGGCAACAATGAAAGATTTCAGGATTCCATTCATTAGGATTTATGCACACAATAGATTACTTGAGGAAATTACCTTAAATAATCGTGAGCTTTATATTCCTTTTATATCATCATCGGAAATAGTTCTGAACATTCATCTGAATTTATATATTTCAATATCCTCTTTGAACCATAGAACCTCCTCATCTAAATTCTAAAAATCTTGGTCAAATAAGATTTCTCATGAAATAATTAAGAATTTCAAGAATGTAATAAAATCCTATCTTCATACAGACAAGGTATATGTATATTTTAATTTAAACTAGCTCATAACCAGGACCTTAAACTTGTCTGGAAACAATCACATTCGAAAGAAGAATTTATATTTAATAGAATCAAATTAAATAATACAGACGAAGTACAATTTATAAATTCCAGTGATGAAAGAAGTTTCAATATAATTCAAAGTGTTATCGAACATAAATTATCACAAGGAAAAGTTTTAATGAAATATGTAGAGAATCCAATTTTTAAAAGAATGGGTACGATTGAAATTGAAGGCAATAAAGAAATATTGAAGTCATTCATGAATGACATTGCAACTATATCACGTAAGTCTTTCGAAATACGCCTAAAAGCTCTATAAAGGGACGAGAGTTGTGTGAATGTTTAAGTACACATTACTTATACTTTCTATTAGACGATTGTTCATGAGTTTGGGAGTAAAATCTACTACTCTCATCATTGCTCTCAGTGATTGTTTGATTGCCAAGGGGATTCGAACTGTTGGAGATTGCTTTGATGGGGGTTTCACAACCGGAAAGAGAGTCATTATCAACTAATGTTAAGGTTTGTGTTACCTTCAATCTAGTTTCTGAACCATCGTTGTCCGATTCTCTGATAAGGTATTTTTGGGTTGAAGTAAAAATAGGCTCGTTTTCGGCAGGTGGAGTTTCAACTGATATTAAGATTGAAAGTGCATTGACCGAACTCAAGTCCTAGTTTCTTTCTTTAGTTGTTTTCAAAAGTAGGCGTATTTTCAAATGCTCTCACTGTTTTCAGAAGAGGAAAATTTCTCCCCTAATTTAAAAAAATATTCATTATAATTTTGATTAGAAAATTAATTTAACCTTTATTTCTGAACCAGAAAAAGCATCTTCAAGTTTGTTTCTCGATTATACTATGCATAATACACGATATTTACTGAGAGTAACAAAATTATCAAGAGATAGAAATATTCTAAAATTCGATATTTCTGGAGATGTGGGTGTAGAATCTTCAAAATTTCCAACTCTTCATATCATGGAAATATTTTTCGAAGATGAAAGAATTTTTATTAGATCCGAAAATCAAACTAGTGCATTTATTTATGGACCAATGAATCAACGATTCAAATTTTTTTCAAACAATAGTAAGAAAGTTGAATTTTATTATTTTTATAAATCAAACAAATGATACTTTGACAGGTGATTTATTTATACAGTACTCCTTCTTTAATAACTGTGTAAAAGTTATCCCCCTAATTTTTACCCCTCAAAAATCTCTTTCGTAAATCGTGAATACTTGTAAGCAGACATATTTACCCAAAAATAGGCTATAAATTATTTTTCAACTAAATTAATACCTTTCGAAAGAGCTATTTCCGCTGATCATTTCCATACCATGTTTAGTAGGGCTATTTCTAATAGAATTTCCAGAAAGCAGCTTTAAAAATCTTGTTGAAATTGAAAATCAGAATTAAATATTGAGAAAACATGGGGTGAGGTTATTATCCACATCACTTGTGCAATGAGTCATTGATGACTAATGTTCGTAATGTTATACAATGCATTCACAGGACCCAGTAAGGCCCCCGAAAAATTTGGATAAACACGCTTTCATCTGGAATTGTGATTTGATTCACTCCCTTACAGTAAAAATATTTGAAACATCTTATTTTTATTGGAACACGAATATTCACCCCCTAATTAAGTATTATTTACCTCAACTTATCTAAATGTATAGAATCACCTGCTGCATTCTGATTGGTCGAGATAAATAATACTTAATTAGGGGGGTAAATATTCGTGTTTCAATAAAAATAAGATGTTTCAATAGAAACATTTTTGCCGTTAATTTAAATTTACTAAGATGGATTTTTGATAACCAACAAGAACTATTTCTTCTTGAAAGTTAGAATTCAAATGAATTAGAGATTTGTAATAATAAAAGATGACCTAGATAAGCTAGAGATAAACATGCAATAAAATTTAATTAGATTGCGAATATTAAGTATCATTTTATCTACCAATTTCATGATCACGCATGAAGAAAAATATTGCCCACCCTATCAGGAAAAAAATACACAGAAAATATTGGCAATATACTATCTGATATCATGCATAAAAAAGAATTGTAATGTAAGAAAGATTACTTCGATTCCAGATGAAAGCGTGTTTATCCAAATTTTTCGGGGGCCTTACTGGGTCCTGTGAATGCATTGTATAACATTACGAACATTAGTCATCAATGACTCATTGCACAAGTGATGTGGATAATAACCCCACCCCATGTGAGAAAAATAATCAGAAAGATTTTCTCAATATTTAATTCTGATTTTCAATTTATTTCAAAATTATTTTCAATAACCTAGATGTTATTATGAATAAAACTGCTGACCCTGATACAAAGATTGAACTTAATTTTGAGACGTTTAAAATCATTTGTAATTTTAAAGAAAATAAACATGACTATCTTGAAGAAAATATAACACATGCAATTAGGGGGGGGGGTTAAACAAAGTGATTCTAAACGCTGATAAAAATGGGGGACTCACTATACTTGATAGAGAGGAATTTGAGGTAAAATCTGAAAAAATCATTAGTAACAAAAATCTATATGAAAATTACAAAGAAAGTTCCTTCACCCCCATTCTTAATAAGTCTAACAAATTTCCACTCGAAAATAAACAATTTTTCGAAAATTACTAACCCCTTGAGTCTGATAATAACAAACTGGGTAAACCTTTTTTCCTAGTTAAAGTAAACAAAGAAAATAGACCTTTAAGAATGATAATTATCATTGATTATAATCGACTCAAAATGCTCTAAACTGAACCATATAGGGGAAATTATCCTAAATAATATTAATTTACTGAATTTTAACTTTGAATGTGTTTAAAAAATTCCTAACAGTTAAATAATATGCTTGATTTTTCTAACTTCGATAATGCTAAGTTTTTTCTTTATATGTTGTTGATCTGTATAACAATATTCCTTTAGAAGAAGTTTTTTCCCTTTGTTAAAATTGAAATTAATAAAATTAGATGGTTGTAAAATTTGTTTAGAAAATAATATTTTTTTATTTAATAATAAATTGTTCAAACAAAAAAATGGTCTAGCCATGGGTAACATTCTTTGCTAATTTTTACATGTCTTTAGTTGATTTATTAAATTTATTAATGACTCCCTTAATACTATTTAACTAGATATTTAGATGACTACCTTATCACTACAGATAATAATGATATCATTAATACCATCTTCTTACTAAGATTTAAGTTTCCTAAACTAAAATGTACGTTCGAGGAGGGTATTAATGATCTAGAACTAAGTTAAACCTTCAAGGATAACAAAATCTCTAAGTCTTTCTTTAGAAAACTTTGTAATAAAAATATACTGTTGAATTTCAAAAGTAACACTCCTATCTTGTACAAAGAAAATGTAGTTTGTGGTGAAATCTTGAGATCATTACGTCTCACAGATAAAGATTAGTGGGATGTGGAACTTGGAAATCTAACAGTTATTTTAAATAAAAATAGCTCTCCTACAAAAAATGATCGATAAAATTAAGGAAGAGGTTTTTAATAAATTTTATTCACCTAAAAACATTAAAAATCAAACTTTAGACCCTAAAAAAATAACGGTTTTGGAACATAGCCCACTTAATATTTTGTTGTCTAAAATTTATAAAAAATATAACTTTAGGGTTGGTTTTAAAAATAATATAAGTCTTGTTGATAAAATTTCCAAGAATGAAAATAATATTCTTGAAGGCTGTGGTATCTATAAATTACAGTGTAGCTGTGATAAAAGTTATATTGGTCAAACTGCTAGAAATTTCAAGACAAGAATCAAAGAACATAAAGACAGTATTTTGAGATAATAAATCTCATTTTTTTCAACATGTTCTCAACAATAATGGGCATAAAATCAATTTTGAGGAGGTTAGAATAATTAGAGTACAAAAATACTTTAGAAAGACGTTAATTAATGGAAATGTTGATGAAGTCAACATTGAGCAGTGTTGGATTCAGATTTTTGATAAAAGAAGGAAGTTAAATTAAATCTGATGAAAAATGATAACACTATTCTTTTCTGATTATCAATATTTTATAATCATAGGTCAACCTCATGGATTATTCTATTCTCAAATCTGATTGGACAAAACTGATAGGTATGAGATCATGAACGTATACAAATAGTATTTTATTTTTGATAACCATGGCTGAGAATTCTAATATTGACCTAACTTTAAATAAATTTTATTACAGTCAATTGGATAGATAATAGTTCAAAATAACTCTACCCCGAAATGATTTCTAGTTATATACCTCACTGCTCGTTTTCGTTGATCAATGGAATTCGAGTATTGTCTCGACCAATGAAATTGAAGTTGAATTTAGCATTTTTACTCTCTACTCTTAGGGTGATTATGTAACCAAATTTATACAACCCCACAGATAACTATACACCATTGAAAAGAGATTTTATTTCTCCTTCGATTAAAACCAAAAGTATTATTCCACGTAGCTTAATAGCTGAAATACCATAACTTTCTTATTCGAACTATACTCATCTCAATATTTATACCATTCGAAAGAGCACGAAGCTTTGTATAACTTAGAAAAATTTTAATTAACTAGTACGAAAACCCATTGAATAAATTTGTTTGAAAGTTTTTCAGCAAAATTATCCATGACAGAAATTCTTCATCAATCACTAAGCCAAAATACGATTTCATTCACTGACCCCCCCCCCCTCACTTTCTTCCTTTACACATTACGTCATGAATTGAAAATTTTTCTTCTTCATTATAGGAAAACTAGACCCCTCTTTTTTCACAAAAATCATGCTCTGGAATGATATAAACCTAATTGACATAAGGATGAGAATTTCCAATTTTTCAAAAAACTCAATATTTTTATCCAGAAAGTAAGGAAAAAGTTTATTTTTTGGATTTCACTATGAAATGAGCTAATTAGTTTTGAATACGAAAAAAAATTTCCGAAAAAAATTTAATCTGACCAAAATTGAGCCGTTTTTTGAATTTCTGAAATGTATCAAATTTCCACTTTTTCAACTTTCAAATCCAAAATTCTTATCGATTTCAAAGATTTGAAGCAGTTAAATATTGATATTCAGGATCAAAATTAGACGAAGATTTCGAATTCGCCTGCAGGAATTCACAGAAATTCGTCATTACGGTAGGAAATCGAACCATTTGAATTTTTTGATTATCACGAGGTAAAATGATCCAAAATATAAAGATTGAACTTTTTCTTGAAAAGAGTAATTTTCACTCAAATTCTACGGCCTAAAGAAATATACATTTAGTGAATAAAATAACCTATTATTATATACCTACAAACTTCCTATTTTTTCTACCTATTTAAGAAGCACCACAATCACAATAGAATTTATAAACTAGTAGAGCTCTTCGAGGAACTTTCTTGAGCTTTTTCATTTTTTCACTGTTGCTATTTATTGGAGAGTTTTGTTGTTTTTCAGTTTATATTTATCCTAATCTTCTTCAAATTTTACTTTTTCTTTTAAAATCTGTATGTTATTTCATTTATCTTTTTAATTTTATAATATCAAAGAGATAATAGTGATGAAAATTTGAGAAATTCTCATTTATCAACTTTTCAAATAGTAAATCACTATAATAGTGGGAATAAAATCAACTTTTCGCGATCATTAACTAAAGAGATTAAATTTAGTCGAAATAATCTCCGATTTAAATCAAAAAAAATCGGTTGTTATATTTCTCTGTTTATCAGAACTTCAATCTGATTCGGAGGTTTGAGATAATAGAACTATATGAAATGTATCTCGTTTTTGATGAGCTTTTCGTACGATGAAGAATGCGTTTAAAGAAAATCACGGTCGAAACGTTTTAATATTAAAAGCTGAGAATTCCTATACTGACCTAATTTGTCATAATTAAAAACAACTTTTCTTGATTTCTTAACAGCAAATTTTAATCAAATTTACAAACATTTTATTGAGGTGGGGATTTTACATATCGCAGTGAATCAATATTTTCGTTTTATGATTCGATAAAAATGTGTTGTCCTGGCCGAATTATGTTCTCTTCTAAAAACAGTGTGAAAAGAACAATCAATGTTCTGAATGCTTTTATCAAGATAAATGAATCTAAAAATACGATTGATATTGAAAATGCTTTGAATGTACTAAATAAGAGAATAAATGCAAATATTTATGGACCTCGAACGCTAATGCAAAACGTAATCCAAAAATTAAAAGAAGATTTAGAAGGTAAACATTTCAATTCTAAATTATAAAAATTAAACCATGAAAATAAAAATTCTTACTAATTATTTGTGGCACTCAGTATGGAAATAGCCATGAGGAAGATAATAACAAGAATATTATGAAAACAAGAGATTTCTATCTTAACATTTTATTTCAGAGAGCAAATTTTTTATCACAATTATAAGCTACAAATTAGGTGTTCATTCTTATTATATTGGATGTTCGGAAGTATCGATGTCGGAAGACATGAAATTAATTCATAACTGTCCTGTTGAAGAATCAAAAAAAGAAATAACTATAGAAAACTTGTGGTTATCAGAATCAGTACTCAGAATTTCGGCAATTGTTGGTCATTTGAAGTGCGAAGTTTTAGTTAGAAGCTCACCGTCACAATTGACAAGTTTCAATAGCATTGGTGAGTTGGTAAAAAGTTTGTAATATTCAGAAAATACTGAATAATCTTTGCAACAGCATTAACTAGGAATATTACATTCAAGGGGCTTAAATAATATATCCCACAGGAACGTCTTATTTGTTAATGTATTATTTCATGTTGCTAAATGTTAAAGCTTACTAATGGATCTCACCGAGACTGGTACGAAATAAACTCAAAATTCTTAGTGTGCAGAAAAACTTTAGAAAGAGGTTTATTCATGAATCTCTAGAAATTGGCAATAATGATACTTTTAATGGAAATGTTGATGAAGTCAACATTGAGCAGTGTTGGATTCAGCTTTTTGGCAAAAGAAGGAAGTTAAATTAAATCTGATGAAAAATTATATCTCTTTTCTATTCTGATTATCTATACTTTATTATCATAGGTCAGCCTCTTGTATTATTCTATTCTCTCATCTGATTGGACAAAATTGGTAGGTATGAGATAATGAAATTACAGGTGAAGGACCCGTTTTCTTTCCCATACTGCCCAAATTATCAATCTTACTTGGATTATATATCAAATTGGTGAGTTTTTTCTACCAATGAGAGGGCGTTAAACCAACAACCAATGAAATTAATGTATACCTAAATTCTGAATTTTGTACTAAATACTAACTCCATCGGCAATTACATGCGAAATTTAATAAATAGGAAATTTATTTTTATATAAATGCCTCTAAAACTTGATTATTTTTGTTATGAGATGCTAAAATTTTCAACATCTTATTTCTAATAGGAGTTAGCTTTGTGGTTATCGTACAGTCATAATTTTAGTCTCATAAGATATCTTCAAAAACTATAAATTATTGCAAATTTCCATGATTATATCATAATTAAATCTTAATGAAAACTTAATGAACTCGAGTTTCACAAACTAAAAATCTTTTTTAAAATCCTTTTTCAAATCAAAAACCATGCCATGATGATTCACATTGGGAATAATTATAATTATCATTATCATGACTAATGACTAAGTCATTGGAATGGGATGAAAGATTTTCTCCCTTTTTCACATATGATAGTAGTTTAAGGGAGGGGTAGAAAACATGACGTAATGTGTGAAAGTGTAGGAATGTTAAACTTATGAACTGTAATTATAGTCGATTCTAGATTCATGAGTGATTTGATTTTGAATTAGATTTTTAAATTCTATTTCAGATCCAAACTTAAAAACTAATTTTCTATGAGTTCTTTCATGCTGGCTTAATGAAAATTTCACAACCCAGTTGAAAGAGCATTGTCTATCGAATGGTGCTAATATTTTGATCAGGAAGTCAATAATAACAGAGTTATTTTATTTCAGGAATGCGTGATGCTAGAAACTTAATTTTTATTTCTTGTTAAAGCCAAGAAAATTCTCTTTTCAACTATGTAAAATATAGAATCATATTTTCTAAAACGTAATCCTACTGGGGGAAGAGAGTAGAAACAGAAAAAGTGGATAGGGAAAAACCATGCTTCAATCTCATTGGTTGATAGGATACTCGAATATTATTGGTCAATGAAATTGGGGCAGAGAGGTATAAATAAAGGATTATTTTTTGGGTAGAGTTATCTCGAGACGTTATCTGTGCAACTCACTGTATTCTTATAAAAGATAATTAATCAAGTCAAATGTTACTCTTTGTACTCTCAGCATGTTTACCGATGGAGTTTTATTTTTTAATTTTAATTCCAAATTAAATTAAAATAATCATAATAAAAATATGAATATTTTTTAAAGTTCCATGTTGGACGATTGGCTTGAGCATTGCACTAAAATGCAGGTGGTCTTAGGTAAAAATTCCAGGTTTTGCTTTGATTATTTCTAAATGTTTCCTGAGTTTCTTTCGTAATAGTCTCAGTGGGGTCCATTATTAAGCTGTAAAATTCAGCAACTTGGGTAAAAGAAACATGACAAGAGAAAGGTTACGTATATTTGAGTGATGAACATTATATTTCGCCAAGTCTCTTCAGACTCTACCCTGGTATCATTTAAACGCTTAACGTTGAGAGATTTACAGAGACATTAATTTTGAGCTGAGTTACCGGTGTTGAGTTTATTTCAAGGAATGAAAAAAATATGCTATCACAATTAATGGCCTTACATACTCATCAGTGTGATACATGTCATATATATACTATTCTATGAATATGTTAAATATATTATGGCTTCCATTGATCCATTTCCTGATCGTGTTTTAGTCCTAGTTAGAGGAGAGGGGAAAAGGAAAGAGTTTTCAACTGGAACAACTCTGTTCATAACAAATTTTTTTGACACAAGCAAAAATATTAATAAAACCCTACTCCTATCCTCATATAAGACATAGACTATTTTATCTTCCCGCTTAATATCAATAAAGCTAATTGAGGAGTAAAATGCCCAACTTCTCCGAACTTTGATCTATAGTTCAATTTATGTGGATTGTAATTTGTGATAGTGATTTAAATTTATATCAATTTAATATGCTATTTAAAAAATAATAAAGCTGCGGAATTCAGAAAGAGTGCGTTTAAAAAATTGTTAAATATTAAAGTTAGATCAGAGAAGCCTAAACTAAGACTCTTTAAGTTTAATTTTTTACATCAGAGAATATTTTCATGGATTTTAGACTTCAATTTTCTTTCCAATTCAACATTTAGAAAGATTTAATTGAAGTTTTTACCATCATTTTTTTGGGCTGCATTATACTCCCCATGTAGGTGTGTTATTAGTAATAACTTATTACTAAGGCCTCAAAAATGCGTATAAAGCATATTTTTAATTCGAGGTATATTTTTTAAATCTAAAAACATTGGGATATTTCAAACTGCTGTGGGGGCAAAGTTTGAAAAGTTGTTAGAGTATATGTTGTGCGCAATTTAGGAAGTTGCTTAATTCTGGAAGATTTCGCTCTTAACCCTAGATTACCCACCTGGGGTATTTTTAAGTTAAATATAATTAGAATTTACCAAGCTATTATAAAGATTTCACAAATGAAATTTTAAGGCTTTCAATTGATTGTGTAAATCTAGAATTATCTAGTTTTTTCATCAAAAAATAATCACTTAATGATAGTCAAATCAAAATAAATATGTTACAGTATATTCTTAAAATTAGTTTTTTTATAAATATCCTAGTATAATCTTAAAACCAGTACAAACCTAGTATATCCTTAAAATAATTAAAATTTTAAGAATATCCTAATCTCGTACTGGGCTTGTCAAGTTTGTCTTTTTTCTTATTCAAAGGTTTCAAGATAATATCACTATGGAATTGGTCACATTTATTTTTTACAATCCTCCGAAATCAAAACAACCAATCAAAAATAAATTTTACAGCCTTCGTGAAAATCATTTTTTGTGTTTTATCACTTTATCGTCTAGTCAGAAGAATCAAGAGAAAGAGAAGCTTCCAAAAATTATTTGGATGGAAAATCTTTGATTTCACAAGTTTTTCAACCAGCTTTTTTCTCTGTTCCGAAAACCATTTAAATTTATAATTTTTCTGCTATATCATCAGGATTTAAAGTCTTATAATGTGTTATTTGGAAGGTATTAAAATTGTACTTTATTATAGCATGGCATTTCATTAATATCAATGATCTAAATCTACAATTTTTTTGAGGTCGAAAGCTGATTTTCATCGTTCAACAATTTGCTGAGCTCAAAAATACCACTGTCAAAGTAATTCGTGTAATTGTGAAAAGAAAAATCTTTTATGTAATTCTAAATGCCATCATTCCCTGTCTTGCTCAAGATCTTGGTCTTTATTTCAATGCACATGAATGCACCTTTTAGAGGCAGATGTGCTTATCGTCAGTATTACGAGTAAAATATTCACGTAAATTTTCATAAACGTCCGAGAATCCTCTAAAGTTCATAATTCAAAATTCAATAGTAGGAAGAGAATATATTAAATCACTAGATGTACATTTCTAAAAGGATCATCAGTAGTGTCACTTTTAAAATGATATAATTAAAAAAAAAAACTCCTGGAGACGACAGCATAGATGTATGGGTCAAAGAGAAATTCTTTATTAACTTATACAAACCAAATCTATGCGTTCAGAAAAATTATTCATACAATCTTCAACTACCCTGGCCGATATGAGCTTTTTCACTTTTCTCTCCATTTCTGCTATTTATTGGAGAGTTTTGGTGTTTTTTCAGCTCATATTTTATTCTATTTATTTTCCTTCTTTTACTATTTCTTTGAGAATTTGTAAATTATTATATTCATTGACTTTTTTTTTTAAATTATATCATTTTAAAAGTGACACTACTGATGATCCTTTTAGAAATGTACCTCTAGTGATTTAATATATTCTCTTCCTACTATTGAATTTTGAATCGTCAGTATATTCCATCAAAACCAAATAAATACGGACTCAAGATTTGGATAGCTGCTGATTCCCAAACATCTTATATTCTGAATGATATTCCATACCTGGGAAAAGATGAAACGCGCACTAACTTATCAGTTGGAGAATCTGCTGTTCTAAATCTTATCAAAGATTTACCAATTGAAGGCAGAAATATTACGACTGATAACTTCTTTACTTCAGTGAATCTATTGGAAAAATTGAGGTCCATGAAAATATCCTTGGTCGGAACATTGAGAAAAAACAAAAGAGAAATTCCATCAGTCCTGCTGAAGAAAAGAAAGCCTGGCTCAATAAAATACTGTTATCATGAAAACATGATGCTCACCTTATACGTTCCCAAGGCAAATAAGAATGTAATTTTACTGAGTTCTCTCCATTCCCAAGGAAACACAATATATAATAAACCCAAAATAATTCATTATTATAACAAGACAAAAGGGGGAGTCGACAATGCAGATAAAATCATTGCAAGTTTTAGTTGTCAAAGAAAAAAAAATCGATGGCCCATGGTTATTTTCAGCAATATTTTTGACTTTTCAGCGCTTAATGCTTATATTGTTCTAAAAGGTATCTAAACTATGGCTAGGACACTTGCTACCAGAGAAGTTTCTTTCTCAGAAATCGTACCGAGAAGATTTCTCAATCAAAAGCAACGATCGAATTTCCTTTAGAGCCATTAAAGAAGCGCCAGAAAATCGTAGAACTAACTGCTATGAGATGTTCACTTTGTCCAAGAGCAAACGATAGGAAAACGAGCCGAACATGTACCAAGTTTGATACTCATGTTTGTAAAGACCATTCATTAATGATATGCGAAAATTGTTGAATATATTTTAAATATTTAGTAAAATATTCTTATTTTATTTGATGGGGTATTTTTTACCCCAATGGTAAGATTAGTAAGTTTATTTTTTGGGTACTCTAGGGTTAATAGGAGAAAACTTGTATTATGCATTATCTTGTTTTAAGTCATATGTTAAAAGAGCATATATAATAGGTTATATTTTCCCATTCTAAGTGCATTTTGTTTAATTGACCAATCAGGATTGTTCTTACTAAGACAACGACAAGATACTTTATAATAGTTTAATTGCCATACCACCATTTGTTTTTCAATAAATCTTAGAGTTAAAATTTTAAAAATTACAGATTGTTCGATTGAATATTTTATACGAAGAAAATGACTTACAAGTAGTATATTAACTAAAAGAAAATTCGAAAGAGATAAATATGACTTCAACAGTTTTAATCCTTGAATTAAATACAGTAAAAATTATGAAAATGGTATATAGGGCGATTTTTAACCCATGCATTATTTTAACATAATTTCTCACTGATTCATTATTTCTGAAGGTATTTTTTATAAATAAAGATATCTATTGAAATCTTTATTATTTTAAATACATTCATTACACACGATGTGATAATGATCTTTACATGGATAACTTGAACATTTGGCGCACATTCTAAATCCTTTTCGAACTAACTTTTTCGGACAGTATGGGCATCTTCTACTACCTATCGATGTTCTGGGTTTTTTAACTTGACTTTAAAAAAACTGGAGTCATCATAATTCCTTTTGCAAGCCTTTTTACGCAAAAGCCCGATGCATAAATCTTCGAGCTTTTTCTAACGGAATATTTGTGCTGTGAAGAACATATGCATTGTAGCTGCGATATCTAATATTCTTTCTAAGAATAAAAGGATGACGAGAATTAGAGGAATAAGCGCTTTATTTCAGGCATACTCATCAGCCTCTTACATGCCAAATATATACTAAAACACAAAGAATTAAACATTTAAACTGATTGACTCTCTCTGTTGAAAAAAGGGTGGGGGACATCTGGTATCACATTGTTTCATTGATAGGCGTGTAGTAATGATTATTGGTTCCCACCATAGGTGGGAGGTAGTGATATAAGAGATATAAGCAATATACAAAATATGTGTTACTGTCTCTGGTTATGATATATGATGTATATGTTGTGCGCAATTTAGGAGGTTGCACAGTTCTGGAAGATTTCACTCTGTTCCTATTTTGGTCGACCAATTTAGGAAGATTATTTTTGGTGTATGCTAATTTGACCTTTGTAATACATCAAAAAAACATGGCCCACACATTTTCTCTCTGCACCCCCCCCCACTTTCACACGCAAATAAGGAAAACGACCCCCCTTTGCATACTAGTTCATTGACTTGAATGAAAACATGTTTTTAGCATTGGAATTATTTATTATTACACCTTAAATAATCTTATGACACTTAAGATCGAGTAAATTCCATTCCTAGTTATTGATAATTTTGACAACCTTAGAAAATTTGACCTCTGATATGTACCTGATTTTGTATCAAAGTTTTCCGGGATTTTAATCTTTTTGATCATTTCAGAAGAGCTTATATTTAGAAAAGGCTTGTTCTTCAATGAGATCGTAGAAGTTCTTCCTGTCATCCATTTTTAATTTTTACATACCAAAATATTCTTTACTCTTATGTATTTGACTCAATAGGAGAAGACTTGTCTTATACATTTGTTTCATTTAAGGTTTACATGTGTGTGTATGAAAGTTGGGGGGTAGAGAGAAAGATAAAGGTCAAACTAGCATATACAAAAAATAATCTTGATAAATTGGTCGACCAAAATAGGAAGAGAGTGAAATCTTCCAGAATTGTGCAACTTCCTAAATTGGGTACAACATATACATTTAAAGATTTTACAAATTTCGAATGGTATGAGTCATTATTTCTTTCTTTCGTTCCTGAGTTCAAAAATGTTTTATTATTGGTTTTTTAAGGATTGTTAATATTCTATAAGTAATAAATTGTACATAATAAAGGTAAGGAAAAAATTTTCATAATGTTCATTGGATGGAGCTAAAATATTTGGTGATTTTGTTTGACTCTGATGTCACATCTGAAGTTCTGTTACGTTCTCTCGTTTGTTCAGGTTGGCTGCTTATTTGTGTGGGCTTGTTTCTTACTTCTCCAATTGATCTAACGTTGGGCCATGTCAATGCTAGAGGTTTCACAATCTGTTTTTGTTTATAGAGGGTTGGTTTCTCTTTTTTAATAAAAAAGGCTTCGGCAGTTTTCAAGGTATTGACATTCTTCCCATTTTGTCTATAAAGTATATAAAAGTTTGATGGGGAAGCATTCTTATCCCATACCTTAACATGTTCTCGCACTGCTGTTGATCCTGTGTGAAGATGTTCTGAAACTCTGTCTTCTAATCTTCTGGTAGTATGTCCGATATAATCTGCTCCACACGGACATTTGAATTTATACACGACATATGAGGACTTGTTATACTCTAGTAGATCCTTCGATTCATTTGTGAGCATCTTGTTTGTCTTCAGGATGTATCTGACTTTCTTACCAGGTAGTGTTGTTTGGAAGAGTTGATTAACTTTTTGTTTTAGGATAGAAGCGTTGTTGTCTCCTTTAAATGGGATTACTAAGTAGAATGGTTTCTCTACCTCCTCTTCAATGGAATTACTTTCGTTCGATTCCATATGATTAAGTATGAACTGTCTTGGATAGTTGTTACCCATAAATATTCTAATAAGTCTTTCTTTCTCTTCTTCCCATAAACTCTCTGATGCCAGTTTCTTCCTTCTGGAGAAGAGGGATCTCACCAAGCCATTTTTATACTTTAGTGGCGCAAATGAGTTGAAGTTCATCAAGTTGCCTGTAAAAGTCATTTTTCTGTGAATTGATCTATTGATTTTACCATTGCTTGTTCTTATAATGTTGATTTCAAGGAAAAAACTTCTTAAAATAAACCAATTGTTATCAATTGCCTTCTGACAAGATAAAATAAACTGATCGAAAAAATTACGTATTGGTCTTAGCTTTTCACGAATGTTTGATCCCATCCTTTAAATTTTATCATCAAAACGAAGGAACCGTTTTATGATACAGAATCTAGAGTAAGACATAGATTCATCTATTTTTATTAGGCCATATTGATCTGACTAGAGCTCTTCTAAATCCATATTATTTTGTTTGCAGACACCAAAGTTCTTTGTGTAGGTCTTCGAGTTTTTCTATAGGTTTTAGTACCACAGAGTTAGAGTAGGTTCATCCTCACCAATTGTTAAATCTTCTTCATATGTAATATTATAAAATTATTATATTGCCATAAGAATCGGATAGGTCGGACTCGCTGTAAATCTGAAATATGCCTCAGATTCGTCAATTTTAAGAATCAAACTGAGTTATTTACAATCAGAGATAAAGCAGAGTCTTTTATCCTCATGTGACGTGACTATTGTACATTAAATAGTATTTAATTCTCTATAGGTACTAAATATCAAAATTTCATCTTAAAAAATTAATATATATTGGAATCTTCGGTAATTTTGATGAAATAGAAAATCTCCTAATTCGACCAGGTAGCGTTGCTCTTTTGACTTGAAAATTATTGCTGAATTCAACACATGCAGCAGATACGAAAACAATTTAATTGACAGAGACAAGGATTGACATCAATACATTCCAGATTTTACTCCTTTCCCCCTTCCCAAGCACATGTTGGATGTGTGCTGGACATAAATAAATAAAATACATTGATAAGCACAGTCTTACCCATTTCTTTACATGAGATTGTTATGCAGTACACGAAAACAAACAACTAATCAAATTTAGAAAGGTCACGGTCCTTATTTAGGAGCTCCCAGGAAAAGTTTAATTTATTCAAGTGTTTCTGGATGACAGTTGAAAACTATCCGAAATAAATAACCCTCAATTTGGCAAAAATATAATCAAACATAAATAAATATTTAAACTTCATATATTTCAAAGGCAATCACGAAGGTTAGTAACATGTTGTTATTTATTTTCATACATATGATATAATTTAGTTATTTGTACCAATAAAGAAGATAAGTTATAAAAGTGGGAACGATCCAACATTCGTTCATCAATTTTCGTTTATTTTTTCTCAAAATTTAAGTTTATCGACTTAGCTTAGGAAAATACAGGTTCAATCCTTTTTATCAATCTGCTAAATAACAAAACTTATATTTCGCTTTTTTTTTCTTAAAATCGAATATTTTCAATGTTAGGCTAAAACACTCATGCCGATCTATAAAGCTAATTCTAATCTTTTGATTTTTTTGATTAATCAGCCTAATTAATTCCATGATTAAAGAGAGGTTTTGATCAGTTAGAGGCTTAGGAGCATTAGTTTTTGAGCTGAGCTATCGTGGTCATGTCAAAAAATAAGAAGATGTCAGTTATTTCACAAATATGGCCTTACTTATCAGTCTGATACATGACATATAAATACTTTTTTTGTGAAAATTAATTTTGGCTATGGAGTCTTTCAACCATGATTGTTCAATCCCTGTTTCCAAAAGGTATTAAAATGGTTTCATTCCGAAATTATAATTTACAAAATATTGATTTTCAAACTAATCAACAAGATTTGTGCTAATCATGGAGATAAACTGTTGCTGATTGAGAAGAAATGATAAATCTTAGTTAATTATACAGTCAATCAGCAAAGGGTCTTCACGTATAGTGGAATGAGAAATCGTCAAGGGAGTTTCATGTATAGTGGAATGTTTTGATGTATGCTTTGGTCTATAATGTAAATTTAGGCCCCTACACACACCCATGTAAAGTTTTACATTGAGACGTACAAATTTTTACGATAATTACTATTTATTTTTCACACTGTAATTAAGTAGCCTCATCAGATTTATTTTACACATTGACAACATGGAAAGAACACGTCTTTCTCTTGAACAAAAAATAGAAGTTATTCGACAAATTGATGATGGCAAATCAATCTTAAAGGTTTCTTTAGATTTTAACTGCTCGAAAAGCCTTGTTTACAAAATACATTCTAACAAGCATGCTCTTCTTGGCATTATGAAAAAACAAGATTTATGTTCAAGGCGAACTTCGACTAGAAACTGTTACCAAGATATCGAAGAAAAAATTATTGCGATCCTTAAGAAAAAGTCCCATCAAATAACTAGACAAATGGTTTTCGAAGTGGCAGAAAAACTCATTTCTGAAGAAGAGTCAATGCTTGTTCTTTCAGAAAATTGGTATAGAAGATTCTATTCACGCTACAAATCTGAGATCAGTATCAAAAAATCTGCTAGCAACCTTGACTTAAAAAGAAAAATAACAGAAAAAATAAATGGGGAACATTCGATAAATGATATCATTCTTGAAGAGAACATTTCAACCAAAACATATAAACGCCTCAACGAAAATCAAACAGTCTTAGATTTTGCGATCGAGCAAGAGTATGGAGAACCGAGAAAAATCTTAAATTATTCCTCAGTCTATAAGGATTTAGATGTTGCACTTTTTAACCATGTTATTTTTTTTGCGTCGCAATAATGGAGTTATAAACAAAAAAATACTCAAGTTGAAAATTCAAGACCTAGCGGTGGAAAGGAATTTTGCCCTACCAAAGAATCTGAATGCATTTCTGAAATCTTTTTTCGACCGCCATCAGTTGAATGAGAGGCAAGTAAGATGGGCTTTTTTAAATTAAAATTTAGATAACTGGTTCTCAGATGAAGGTTTCTGATAATGTTATTCATGAATTTGGTCAAAGGCTTATGGGCATGAACATTTTTGTGTGGAATTTCAATAGAATATTAAATGCAGATGAAACGTCAGTTCCATCTGTGTTTCAACCTTCAACAAACGTAGGAGACTCTAGGGGTTTTGGTGATAGCAAATCCAGAATTACAGTTCTCCTCACAATAGACATGTCAGGAGGAAAATACAAGCCCGTAGTTATAGGCCTGTCTAAAAATCCGAGGGCTTTTAAGAACAAAATAGTTCCGGTAGACTATATGAACACCAAGAACGGCTGGACTACTACGGAAAGTTTTGCTGCTTATCTGGAAATTATTAACAAAAATTGTCCAGAGAATTCTGTTTTGTTTGTGGACAACTACCCTGCCCATAAATCTGAGAAGAATTTTGAAAATTTCCAGTAAGCCTGAATTTTTAATNGTGGACAACTACCCTGCCCATAAATCTGAGAAGAATTTTGAAAATTTCCAGTAAGCCTGAATTTTTAATAATCCAGACTCAAGATGCTTCCTCCTAACTGTACTTCAAGACTTCAGCCATGCGATTCGTATGTAAATGCCCAATTCAAAAGACTTTATCAAGAGGTCCTTCTTAAAAGAGTCTATGATCAAACAAATGGAATTTTGAATAAAAATCCTGTTAAATTTAATATGCACAAAGTGTGTGAAATGGTAAATGTTGCATGGAATAGTCAGTGAAGAAGTAATTGTAAAGTCTTTTGCTGAAACTTTTATAAAAGCAATTGTAACCTGAATATAAAATAAAAACTGTGTTCACTTAAAACAGAATTTGAAAAATTTATTAGTCTTAATTACAGTGTGAAAAATAAATAGTAATTATCGTAAAAATTTGTACGTCTCAATGTAAAACTTTACATGGGTGTGTGTAGGGGCCTAAATTTACATTATAGACCAAAGCATACATCAAAACATTCCACTATACATGAAACTCCCTTGACGATTTCTCATTCCACTATACGTGAAGACCCTTTGCTGATTGACTGTATTTAAAACCATATTTCAAAATTCAGGAAGATTTGACCGCAATCTGAGGGCAATCATTTACGAGTATTATTAGTATAGGAATACCTCGCGATAGCTCTGCTCGTTTCTGATTTACCTACTTTCTTCCCATTTACTATTTATTTTTTAAACACAAGATATTAAAGCAATATAGAACTTCTATTTCACCGCCTTGCTATTTATATTAAATTTATAAGAATTTGCATATTTTTCTTAGTTAGATTAGTTAGGGGTTGAAAAAAGTTAAAATTAAAAAAAATAATTTGTTCCAAAGCCTCACTGTCTGCTTCACATATGATGCACCAAAATGATGTGAGATAAAAGCTATATCACTAAGAACGTTTCATCCTCAGAATTTTAAAATTATTTTTAGAAAAAATTTGAACGAAACAAATTGAAATCAAATAAGGGTTATGTATGAATAAATAAGAGCTTCTATAATTTAATCATTTCTATTTACATCTTTATAGATTCTATTGTGGATAGATGTATGTTTACAATTATTATTCTAATTAAACATTAATTTATTGAAATTTAACATTAAAGCTTCAACTTATGAAAGTAAGCAGTACTTTTCATTGTAGATTTTTGCATTGTCTAATGTACTTCTGGTTGTGCAAGTTGCCCAGATGATTTCTCCTTCATCCAACATATTTACAAGAAACCAATCATAGATGTATTATCGAAATTCGAAAGAAAAAACTTAAATGTTTAATTGAAATCACGGTTGATATGTTTATTTAAGTAAAATACCTGAGCTAATGAGCATTTTACCAGTTTATTTTCTGTTTTTTTCTCTATTTTGGTTAGTGTGAACAAAATATGTAAACTTTTATTGAAAGCAAAACCTAGAACACATGCTAATCTCTAATGTGAGCACTGCTAATATTCATCTCAATTCTTGGAAAAGGCGTAGAGCATACTGGCGATCCCTCATGAGAGTAAAACTATATATTTCCCTCTTGATCTTTGCATGTGTGACATTTAATGTAAATTTTATTATGGTTTGACTAGAGCTACTATAAGATAAATAATAGCAGAAGTACCATTAGAGAATATCATCCATCCGCAGTTCTAGATAGGGCTGAAAGTTGTATGTTTCGTCCTATTGACATTATTAATCATTATCCAGGATTTTATGATAGCAAAAATATATAAATCTATCTTTATTTAAGATGCCAATAAAAGTCCTATTCGATAATATTAATAAAAGGCGTAATGATCCTATGAGTAAACTTGAAACATGTCCTAACCATTTGAAATTTGTTTACAAGCCTAGAAAATTTGCTAATTAGTTGATTCTTTTAAATAGTCGATGAAGATCTCAACACAAAATATTCGCGTTAGTTAAATTGATATTCAGTCTCCAAGAAATTTCAAATTAATTTTCAAAATTATTTTAATCTATAAAGCATTAAAATAGCAAATTTCTAAACTACTCTAATTTAAACTCGGGCTCGAAACCTGGCTTTGGTGAACTGACGTGTCCTAGTGAGGACAAAACGTGACTAAATCTGTCACTATGAGTTGAATATATTTATTTGTTTTTCCTATTCCTAATATCTAGGTATAAAGTTAGATATCATACTGATATAGTAATGACTTGTGACCTAAAATGTCTAAAAACACATTAATTTCCACATTTAGTTATTCGAAGGATCTGCTTTCAGTTAAGAAATAAGGAAAATAGGTAAACTTTCACATCAGAAAATGTTGGTTGGGAAATCTTAATTTTTGGCTTACCTAATTGCAATACAAAATTAAAAACCTCCAATGTTGTTATTTGATAGAAAGTTTTATTTCAATTCAGAATATTTGGACAAATGATATCTAGGAATAGGCTCCAGCAAAAATTAAGACATTTTAGGTTTGTTATTCCAAAAACACGTAAAAAGAATACTTACACAAATAGATTAGCGAAATTTGGAATAGATTGACAGAAGATCTTCCAATGTTTTACAAATCAAATAGATGTATCACTGTTGATGAAATAATGGCTCCATTCAGAGGCAGATGCAAATTTCGTTAATACGTTCTATTAGGTTGTGCGATAAGAAATGAGAATCTTACTTTATCAAAATTTTTCTCCATCAAAACTTGTGTAAATTCAAACAAACTTGGTATCATTAGGAAGCTTATTTTCTGCTCTTTTTATGTATATTTATTATTTCAAACTTGAAAAATCATGGATATTATTGATAAATTTGATAGGAAAGATTTTTGTAAAATTATTGCATATGAGTTTTTCTTGGGAACCGGACACTTAGAGACCTTCCAAAAGCTCAAATCTGTTTTTGGCGATAAAATTAAACGTTCCACAGTATTTCGGTGGCACTCAGCCTTCAAAGATGGAAAAATGAATTTTGATGATGAAGAGAGGTCAGGTCGACCTTCAGATATCAACCATGATGAAATCATTACAGCTTTCCGAACAAACTGCCATTCATCTTCAAGAGTGATTACAGTCGAGTTGAATGTGTCTCATAACTCAGTTTGACGTGTTCTGCGTGAAGAGAATTTTGTAACTTCTTTTGATGAGTTTGTTCCTCGAGAATTGAATGAGTAACAAAAGAAACGGAGAGTTGATGCTGTCAAGAGACTACTTCACAGAAATTCAGTACGACTCATTAAAAAACATTGTTACTAGCGATGAAAAATGGATTTTGAAATTTCAGTATCACAGTTGTTGCATTTTGCATTTTTCGCCTTCCGAATCCTCAGAAGGAGACCAGGCTTAACTTCTTTTTCATCCCATATTTTGGAGTCATAATGTTAGCGAATCATTGTAAGAAGAATTAGTTATTCAAGAACTATTGAATTAGCCAATCAGAATCAAGCCTGACTAAGTTCTTGTAATTTTTTGGTCAATTACAATTAATTGTTTTCACAACCATAAAAATTAATTGAATTGATAAATACTTTTTTTCTTAAGCCTTGAGTGTTACGATGCAATGCAATGCGGATCCCTAGTAATGAATTTACTTATTTTTGTGTCAAAATTGCTCGTAAAAATATTGAAAAAAAAATCAAATTTATATCTTTCTGGGTTTAGGGTTAATATTTATACAAAGACCCTATTGGGAACAATGTAATGTTACTTCAAGGATTAATATAATGATTCAAAATTTTAGTCTAGCTGACCGCTCTTTTTGCTACAGCCTCTTCTGATTTGATAGGGAAAAAATTTCAAGTAGAAATTTATCAGAACATAAAACTTAAATCATTAAACAAATGAAAATTTGATATTCTGGTAGCAAATTTTATTTGGAACCGTAAGAGACCTGTATGAGGAATGCTCGATTCTGATTGACCGAAAAATAATTAATTTCTATAGGAATATTATTAATTATTCAGAAAGGAATGAATTAATAAAAATGTATTGAAAATGGTAGGGCTTAATCTTTTAACCAAACTTTATCTGAAAAATTTTTGAATCTCTTCTTCTCTAGAGAAAAATAAGAATCCTGAGATAAAGAAAATATGTGAGTAATTATTGATGAAATTTTGACTTGAGTGTTGATGAATTCAATCTAATCTGTCAACTCCTGAAAAATGAGTGATGAGTTATAAAATATATATATTTTGGAATCAAAGTAAAAATAGAGGGAAACTTCTTCCTCATAAACATTTGACACACCGATGTATGCAGTCGATAATTGTTAATCCGTCATCCTCTTTCCTTATAAAACTGTGTTTATTGCATACATTTTGATGTTCGGATTTTTATATAGTGTTAGGAGAATGTTTTTTCTATCCTATAAAAAATATTCTCAATACTTGATTATAGTATAGAATTGATTAAGGATAGGTATTTTTCCTCTTTCCTTAAGAAAACTAATCTTAAAGGTGCGGAATAATAAGAATATTTTGAAGTAAAATTCCAAATGAAAAACTGGTTTTGTATAATTAATCTGGGACATTTTTAATTAAGATTTCTTAATATCATGGGTAAATTCCAAAAGTAGCCCCATGTATTCCAAAATATCCAAAAGTAGCGCCAAAAATTTACAAAAGTAGCCCAAAGGTGGGAATAATCCTAAAACTAGCTCCGTTCTAGAAATTCAGTTCATCAAATTCTGAAAATTTTAACTTTTTTGAAATGTCTGTCTCAAATTATTCTCAACTGAATGCATCGTTTATAAAGATAGTTCGTTTGTGAATTTCAAAATAATGTGTTTATTATCTCTACGAATAATTAATTATAATCAAGAAAATATTTTAGAAATCTTTTATTTTAACGATGGATATGAAGGGTTCTGTGTATTCTCGGACATAGATTACACTGTGCAACAGAAAATAACTTTATCTACACAACCAGGCCGAATTTCTGATATGTTGTTCATTTTTTCACGCTGATTCTCATGGTGCTATTCGTTTTTTCTTCAAAAATTTTTTTACAGCCGCCATCGGCCGTTAGAGATTTTTTTGAGTTTTTCTCTTTCAGGAGCTGTAACTTTTCTCAACTATATGCTAGGAAAACAAAATTAATCTTAAAAGATAGCCAAACAGTTATTATAGTTAGTTAGTGTATTTGAAATATAATTTTATTTTGTTATTGAGCCGATCAAGCGGTTCAAATGTGAAAATTACAGTCTTTTCGTATTAATTAAGGATTGAAAACTCGTACGCAGATAAACTTTGTATCACTTTATTGATCTCATTGAGCTGATTTCGAATATATAAGTTTTCCTAGCATATAGTTGAGAAATGTTACAGCTCTTGAAAGAGAAAAACTCAAAAAAATCTCTAACGGCCGATGGCGGCTGTAAAAAAATTTTTGAAGAAAAAACGAATAGCACCATGAGAATCAGCGTGAAAAACTGAACAACATATCAAAAATTCGGCCTGGTTAATTTTTTTTGTTACACCGTGTTATACATGATTTAATTTATAAATAATTAATAAGTTCTTATTTTTACATTAAACTTTTATTATTACATCTTATGACTTTGCTAACTGTTGTGAGCTCTTAATCTTCGAATGGGGAAGGCAAAATTTTCATTCAGGGTTAAAAATCATTCAAAGTTAAGAAAATGTGAAATACTACACTTTTGGAAAATTTTCGTATAGATTTGAGGCTACTTTTGGAATTTATCAAAATTTTTGGGCTACTTCTGGAATTAACTCTAATTTTATTCTGCAAGGAAAATCAAAATTTATGAGTTTTTTATTAGAATTTTAGCTAATGAATGATTGTAATACAGACCTGCATCAGAATGCCAATGAGTTTCAATGGGGAAAGAAGCGAAGAACATCTTACATTGAACGACAAGAGCACCGAAACAAATCATTCAGTAGGACTCGAGAATTTCAGAATCAGATATATGAAAAAAGGCTCTCACGTCATACAAGCTCCAGCAAACAACATTTAACGGTTGGAAAAGATTATTTTACAAACCAGAAACGCAACCCTCTACTCCCACTTAGAAAGAATTACCTTAACATCGCCTCAGGAACTTAAAGCAAGGGAGTAGCAGAAAATATACGGATTCCTTACAAATAGTGACTTTCTTTTATTTCCAAAAAGTTGAATTAGATTGGTTTATGGATTATTATCAATTTCTTTAGTTACAAATAAACGTGAGTTTTGATTTTATTCTGTTCATTATAGTTGTCCAAGTGATACGCCTATCTTAATTTTGCATAAAATACATTGGATACTTAAGCATTGTTAGAAATGCATTGAAATTTTGTAAAAGGGTGGAGTCAAAAAAGTTATACGGGTAGAATAACCA
Organism: Gyrodactylus bullatarudis; assembly: GCA_012064415.1. NCBI lineage: Eukaryota > Metazoa > Platyhelminthes > Monogenea > Gyrodactylidea > Gyrodactylidae > Gyrodactylus > Gyrodactylus bullatarudis. Next base: position 433,545 of record SSNU01000068.1, read on the forward strand.
TGAAGTATTAATGCACGAAACCTTGGCTTTTCTATTATTTATGTGATGCAAACCCATTCAGTTTTAATTATTACAATGCCGGTCTAAAATCATAGAACTTCTGCTGGAGGCAAAAGTTTTCACGCATACAGTCAGTAACCCGATTTGCTGGTCAATTTTTATCACCTATCTTCCCTAACATCAAAAAAGGCTTTTAGATCTTTACCTCCAAAATAAACATTGACATTATTCAATCTGTTAACTTGTTTTTTAGGTGTATTGAACATTTATCAAGCCTCTGGAATGTCGAAAGTAGTTTCAAATCTCTGCTTTCTTTGAAATTTGGCCCCATATTCTTAGAGTAAAATTTGTGTTCAATAAATCTTATCCTTAATTTTATTCTTTTTGGCGAAATTAGCTTCAATTCAATTGGTTGCATATTTAATGCTATCGAGAGCTATTCTTTAATCATCATTATTCTATACTCCATTATATTGGCTGGTTTAAAAGTTGAACTAAGAAAAGCAGTCATTCAGCTTATGCAGGAAGAGATTCTTGATAATGAAATTAAGGATCGATTAAGGGTCACAAAAGCACAAAAAAGTTAAATTATTATTTTTATGTGGGCTCTTGGATAGCTTGTTTACGTTACAGATGGAATGAGAAAAATTAGATCTATTCATACTTGTTGTAACCAGATTTTGAATTTGACGAACCTTTAGATATAATTTGTCTACTAATAGGTAATAAGGTAATTGTATAATTTACTTTGAGAGTGGAAAAAAGGTGATAAAAACGACTGGCAAATCGGAATACTGAGTGTCATTTTATTTGACTAATTATATAAAAACAATGGTTATAGTAATTTGAAATGCTTTATTCACTATATTTGTAGGTATATAAGGATAGGTAATTTTATTCACTTAATGTACATTTCTTCATGGTTCATCAGAAGTGACACATAAATAATGATAAAAGTTAAAAGTTCATTGAAAATAATATTTTACAAATTTTGAAAGAAATAAAGCAAAATTTGAAAAATGTAAGAATATAATGTGAGCTGAAAAAACACCAAAACTCTTCAATAAATAGCAACAGTGAAGATAAAGATGAAAAAGCTCACATAGGCCAGGGTAATTGAAGGTTATAAGAGTAGTTTTCTTGAACACACAGATTTGGCTTAAATTTCTCCATCACCCACAAATCCGTGCTGTCATCACCCGTATTTTTATACAAAATTGAGAAATTGGAAATTGAAGCTTGGTGGTTCTCTTGTTTGATGTGTCTGGTCACCGCTGTATCCTTCTTCAGGTGATCGTTTGATCTTGTTGGTAATTTTCTAATTGTACGTCCTATATAAGAAGCTCCACAGTCACATTGGAATTTGTGAATTAAAAGAGTCTTTTCTTCAGGTTTTAGTAAATCCTTATGAATCAAACTGAATAACCTTTGAGTTTTAAATACAATTTTCAATTGTATATCATCATAATGATGATCGATAAGATTAACCAGTCGTCTCCTTACATCATTACTGAAACCGTCACCTTTAAAATTAAGTTTCATGAAGATGGTTGTCTTTTCTCCTTCATCTCTGTCGACCCTTTCATCTACATCATCAGACATATTGATGAATTTGTCAACAAATCTGTTGGGATAACCATTTTCATTTAAACGTGACTTTGACTCTTCTATTTCTTTTGGCCATTCCTCTGGACTAGCAATCCTTCTTATCCTCTTTCGTAGACCAATTACTAAGCCAACCTTATGAGATAGAGGACTGAAACTGGCATAATGCAGATATTTTCCATTATTTATTATAAGAGGATATCATCAATAACTTTGATGTTTATGCGTTGCATAATGCGATTGGCTTATTTTCTTGTTTGATTTGATACGCTTTTTGATTCTGGGAATCTCAATGAGTATAAATTGTATTCAATAGATGCCCATGTTATCATCAACAGTGAATTTCAACTAAAAGATTTTCAAAATATAATAACCATTTTTAAATCTATATAACTAAAATAAAAAAGTCGATTTTGTGAGCCTGTAGATGCCTAAACTACCTGAACATCTCTACAAGGGCCAAGGCGCGATCAGAGAGCATCTAAAAAAACATGTAATACCCAAGTTTCCCCCCAAAACTTTGAAATTATTTACAAACCATAAGGGAAAAACGGTTACATTTTGAAAGCAGCTGAAGCTTACCTTATTAACGAAAAAAAGCCAAATCTATATGTACAAAAGAATCATGTGAAACCAATGAGCCTACCAAAACCGAGGGAGAAAAAACCAGCAAGAACACAACCCCCTCCAATGAAAAGAAGACGGGAAGAGACAGAAACGAACCAACAAATTACCAAGTTCTTCGTAGCAACACAATGATCAAACCCTAATTATCCTGATTCGCTAACAGAACTAAATTTTCTTTCCACTAAACGCTGACTACAATAATAATTATCACTTTCATTGTACAAATTTCGAATAATTATAATTCAGATCTCTTACATTAATTTCTCTGACCTGGTAACAGGGAGGAGCCAATTGTATAACTATTAAAAATTTGGACCAATAAGGCCATCTCTTTCAAATTTGTTAAACCTGTATTTATATGGCATGTATCACACTGATGAGTATGCCCGAAATAGAGATCTTTATTTGTGAAATATTCTGGCATCTTCTTACTCTGCTCATTTTTTTGTTCTTACGTTTCAACACGTAAGCTTGCTTCTCATCGGCCCAACTTTAGTCTGTATTTCATAATTGTTCTTCCTCTTTATAGATAAACTTAAGTCTTATTACTAATGGTCAATATTAGTTATTTCTTCAGTAAATTAGAATAAGTTTATCTATATATCGCTTGAAATAGTTTCTCAAGTCTGCTAATAAATATTTCAAAAAATAAAATTTCTTCTCCAATTTTAGATAACCCTGCATAGCGGGTTTGGATCGGTTAGTTGTTTGTCAGCGAAAATTAAGACATCGTGACCAAAGTAACCATCCCATTGAAAAAAATAAAATATCATGTTTTTAAGATAGCCTTTTTACTAGGAGTTAACGTCCACTGATTTTCTATTTTCACAGTGGATGTTCCAGTGAAAACTTGGGCAAAAAGGCAAATATTTCTAAATTTTTCGAAAAAATAAACGATTCCCAATTTCAATTAGAGATTTTCGTCCATTAAATTAAGACAAGCTCATCAAAGATGAAATACTATATATTTATTTTCATGATTTATTTACTTTTTAGAAAATAATAATGGTGAGAAGAAAATCGAGAAATGATTTCATGAATATTCAACTAATAACTTCTTTATGGACTTTTACAGTGACGAGAATCATTAGTTCAACCCGATAAAACTACTGTCAATTACATAAATGATAAAACGCTAAAATGGGAGATCAGTGAATAGACGATAATCACTAATGCGAATTAAAATCAACAAACAGATTAGATATCTTTAGATAAGGCTTGTTTCTTTTTCTAGTCATACTTTTTTCAACAAATATGAAAGATATTGTGCTTATTTACGATTTTTTTCTTCCATCATTCATTAAAATTTTCATCATGGAAGACAACGTATTCGTCTCCCGGGAGGAATATAATACTTACTTATCAAATCTTTCAAATTCTAATTCAACTTCGCTATTGACACAAAAAGAGGCTGAAGGTATTAAGCAACGTGTTAATTTAATGTAAAGACCCCTTTCAGACTTCAAGTAATTGAAGAAATACGACACTAAAATTATAAATGGTATCGACACCTTGATCCGAAATAAAAAAATTCGCTGTTGTTGAAGATTTTTACGAAATTCTTTTGTCTGTTCATAGAAAAATTGGTCATGGCGGTAGAGATAGAATGAGATCGATTCTATCTGGGCAAACATAACTTACGCTCAAATTCAAAAATTCGTTTATATGTGCTCAAGCTGTCAGAGACTTAAATCAGCAAGAAATAAAACACTAGTTTCCAAGCCAATAATATCTAAAGAGTTTAATTCAAGGGCTCAAGTCGACTTGATAGATTTTCAGTCTAATCCTGATGGAAACTATAAATTTATTCTAGTTTATCAGGACCATCTCACAAAGTCTGTAAATATCTATGCAACTGAAAACAAAAAGGCCCAAACTGTTGCTGATGTTTTACAAAGAATATTTGTCTCTTTTGGTGCTCCTGATATTTTGCAAAGTGACAACGGCCGAGAATTTGTCAACGGAATCATTGAATCTCTTACCTGGCCAGATCTCAAAATAATCCACTCCAAGACATAGTCAATCACATAGTCAATCTGCTCTTGTGAATTATGACTATTGGCTACAGCCAAAAGTGTCTCACATTTAAATTCGACTTATATAGATTGGTAGAAGAATGACACAGATTCGTCATTTGCAAAGACATTCTATTTTTTGATTATTACTCGTTGAAAACCTCTCGGATCACTTCAATGTCTTTAAAAGAACTTCAAAAAAGTTTATTTGTAAACTTCAACTACGATTTCTTAGGGTTGGCCATCAAAATCTAGTAACGTTAACTTTCAATCTTGAAATTGGATAGCTTGAAGAGGTGAGAGGAATTTTAAGAATTAAACTGGATCAAATCAAATTAATTTTAATTTTGAACTAAGTAGTTCTTCAGAATTATATTATTATTTCTATAATAATTCTTATTACTATAACAATCAAAATTTATAATGCTTATTTTTTTAAGAAATACTACACATTTCTCTCCCATATCTCTTTGTCTAGATATACCGAAACAAGCCAAAATACGATATATTCAGGTAGCAAGCGAACAACGCTATAGTAAATCAAGTTAAATTTTATTACCCAAGCTTATTGATCGAAGAAATTATTCACCTTTATAAATCTAAAATTCTGTCTTATGTTGATTCTCATTTTGAATTCATACCATACAATTGAATGATAAGTATTACTTATGTGTAAATATACAAATAATAGACCAAAAGAAATTGAGTATTTTTCGCCCAATCGAGTTATATTCCTCCTACAAATTTCCTACGGCTCCAAATATATTTTGCTACCAGAATCTTAAATTTTCAATGGGTTGAACTAATTTCAAAATCGAATTTTAGCCATATTATTTCGAATAGAAGCTTGAAAGATTAAGTAAAATAAAAGTAAACCTAGTTTTCTATACTGATATTTTCAAGAGAGTTATCCAACTTGTTAATAAGTTTCCAATAAAATTCAGAGCATGGTTATTAGCTGTTTAGCATTCAAGATTTGTGAACATGCTGCTTCTATTTGATGACCTAATTTTATTGAAGATTATTTCATTAGTTTACACAACTTCTATGTTGTTCTTTTGATTTCTCTCAATAGAACTTTTCGTCCTCGCCCCATGATAGATTTTTCTTGGAATTTTAAAGGTCCAAACAACTTTTTCTATTGAATCAGATGTTAAATATGATTGCTTATTTTTATGCTTTTCTCTTCTATCCCGTTAAGAAATCATAAGTTCCTTGATCTTTGCATATGCGGGGATCATTTCTCGAAAACCTTTATTTATTATATTTTTTATTTTTGAAATTATATATTTTAAACCTGATTTCATAAAAAAAATTATTTTTTAAAATGGTTTTCAGCATCTTAAAACTTGTTTACGCTTGATTAATCCTTGTTTTAGTTAAATTACAGATTAATGAAGATGTCTATAGAATTAGTGAAATGGTGTTGCGAGATGATTATGTATTGTTTATAGATATCAATGATATGGCGCACACTTTTTCTTTCAATTATACAACCTTGGAATACGATGAAAACTCCTTAAAAGTATCTGGATTACCAAATTTAAAGATTATTGGTGAAAAAAGTATTCTAAAGAAAGATTATTATGAAAAACTCATAGAATATTATCGTGAGGAAAAATAAATTATTCTGTTCAGAATCACTGAAAAAAGTTGTCATTCTTCAATTCATATTCCACAAAAGAATATTTGCATGTTCATTGAAACAAATAAAAGTCGATTGTCAAAATCGTAAAGGAATATTTATGACTTTGAAATTTGGGACTATAACATTTGACTACGATTCTTGGAATATCCAAAAAAAGAAAGATGTGTACACAATAAAAAAATGCTCAAAAGGATGCATGATTGAAATTCCTGAACGTATTTATGATGATTTGAATGATTTGAGTTAGTTTAAAGATTTTTCATTCAATTTTGAGCTTTTAATGTAATTGTTTAATAATTAATATATTCTAGTCAGGAAGCAAGCGCCAATTCAAAATAAAGGTATGTTTAATGAAGAAATTCAATTAAGTTGATTGAGCTGAAAACTATTCGTGAATGGTTTTCCTTTTAGGAAATTAAACTTATAATGATAGAATTCTAAAAACCTATAATCGTAGCCCCTAAAGACCCAGTAATTCAAATAGCACTCGGAGTACTATGAATGAATTAATTCTAGTTTATGGTAATGTAGCATACTTTTAAAGGTTTATATGATGAATTCGTCGAGAAAGAAATTACCAAGAATCTTCTAATGAAGCTTTGAAGCTTATCAAATTCAGGATATTAAATATTCTTTTAGAATTAGAACGAAAAAATGAGAGTAAGCAAATCTTCAAATGAATAATTTGTATCATTCAATGAAAAGTAAGATAATTTTAAAAATGATGATTCCAAATTTCATAATTATAATATGCCAAATGATAAATCTAAAAATTTAAGTCCATCATATTTGTTCCACTGAATTCTCAATTTAAAATAGTAGCTCGAATATTTCAAATGAGTAAGTAAAATGAAGATCACAACAATTTTTTTATACTTTCAGAAAATGTTCGGAAATAAAACTGAAATAAAATTAGACATGTCGAAAGAAATTCCAGGTGAGTTAAGTTTCTAATGGTCCAATATGATGAATACCAATCTTAAAGATTTTCATGCGATTTCGAATAGTCTTCCGATTTTGAAAATGATATGGGTTATACTGACAAACTTAATCAGAGATAATAATCCTGTTGTTGATTTGTAGGAGATAAAAAATCAATCAAAAATGAGGGACAATCGTTTTGTTGAGCCGCTTCTCGACAGGCTTAACCCAGCCTTGAAATTTGAACTTAAGAGATGCAAAAATTTCTCTTCTATCAAAAGTTGGTGTGATCACTAGGGTAGAAAATAAATGGAATAAAATATTGAAAAATATCGCAAAAATATCTTAAAAATGGCAAATAGATCGGAATTTTATTTTTGTAAATGGAAAAGTGCATTAGCATACGAAATACAAGTTTCTTTTTTGAATGTTTAATTCTTATCATGAAAATAATTTAGTTTTGAAAAATATCTGTCAACATAAGCTGAAATCGGCTTCCAACTCAACAAAAGATTGTACTCCATAGTACTAATATTTTCATCTTCCATTAATACATTTTTTGAATTTTTTTCGGTTTCGCTGGCTTTACAAGTATCCTTTTTAAAGGATACTCTTTAGATCGAGATTCTGCACGATTTCAATTCCTTTCCTTACAGAAGTTTTATAATTCTTCATTTTTTATTCAATAGTTTTAATTGCTTCAATCAATTTTATAGTGAACGGAGTTAAATGCCTTTTCAAAACTGAGTGGAAATCTCTGATTTATTTTTAATGAAACCAAAGGTGTAAGGAATTAATTTTTTGATATTTTTTTTAAAAAACACAGTTGATTATGATATCAAAAATCGAAAATCGCAAATTTTCCACCCTTGTGATCACTGACTTTAGAACAAGTGAGAGAACTGAAATTCGTATACCCATTATAGAGAACTTCAGAAAAAGCTTAAATTGTAATTCATCCCGACATTTCCAACCTTCAAAATATTTAAATTCTGAAGAAAAATATAAGAAGACAAGACCTACCTCTTTTCAGTGACATGACCTGATTTTAATCTGGGATAATTATTAATATAAATATTTCGCCGGTACTCTTCATACTATTACAGCGGCATAAAAAATATATAAAAATGAGAATATTCTTCTCGGGAGGAGAATCAATCACGAACCGACTTATTTTCTTGAATTTGATTAGGAACTCATTTGGAGGATCTAGAAATCGGTCGAATATTCAGTAATGAAGCTAATATTTCGCCGGATCTCTTCAGACTATTACA
>SSNU01000044.1:0-50170 GCA_012064415.1 Gyrodactylus bullatarudis
AAGATATCTAGGTTATTTTTGTTTAGGGATTTTTTATCATTAAGTCGAGGAGGAAGAGGACATTTGTTGCGAAAATTGAAATAACTTACGCTTGTTGGCTTCTACCATTATCATTGAGAGATCACGTAAATTAAAAAATAATAATTTTATTGAAAAACATAAGAGGAAATCTTTTCAATAGTTATGAATACTTTCACTATTCTGCAATTTCTTTTAAATTCATCTATTGATAAGTTTCCGTTTTCTCTGATATATTGAAGAACATACTCGGTATTTCCAAGGAAAGTATTCTTTTTAATTCATACTTTTAAATGCTTTATATAAGTTCAATCATTTTCAAATTAATTTTCCATGAGTAAAAAGGGTTGATGCCAGTTATGAGAATATAGCGCTTTTATTTCGTGGCATACTCATTAGCTTTTACATGCCAGATTCATATAAAGAAAATTGTGTACAAAATATTGATTTAAAAACTCATTGATTGTTTTTCTCTGGTGCGTGTGAATTAATAATACATAGACTCTTTGGGATATGCATGTAGGAGTGATATATATTACATTTGACTCTGTAATAGTGGGTAGTGTTACTGTAATTGAAAGCCTAATTTGAAAATAGGAGGTATGAATATAATGGTTACATCTGGGGAAAAATATTTGGTGATCTTGTTTTGTCCTATTTCATCATCTGATTTGTTTCATTTCCTTCGGGTTGATACAAGTCTTGACACGAGTTTGTTTTAGTGGGTCTAAAAGAATAATGGAAATCGTTTCGGAGGAATTGTGGGAAGAGGAAAATGAAAAACTGACCAAAATCTTCGAAGAAAACAATTATATTCAAGGAGGATATTCATTACGAAGACTCTAGAAAAATGTGTAGAAACGGTCAAGATCGAACAAAACAGAGAACAACAGGAAGAAAAGGCCAAAACGTTTTTGTATCTACCATTTAAAAAAATGCCAAATATATAAGAAAAGACTTCAAGAAGTTTTCAAATCTACTTTCCCGAACGAAGAAGCGAAAATATTCTTCAAAACCAACAAAATATTCCCTAACCAATTGAAAGACAAATTAGACCCACTAAAACATACTCATGTTGAATGAAAAATTTTGAAATCAGAATTCCTAATTTGCAACTAGCTCTGAAAATGGTATAGTTTGGATAATTAGAAATTTCTGATCAGAAATTTCTTGGAATACAGAATCAGTAGTAGATTTTAAAGGTGAATGAAAAAAGATGTATCAAGATTCTTCTCTAGAAATTATCTCCAGCAAGAAATAATGAGACTTTGTTTGATGAAATTCAAGGATTTATTTGGTCATTTTCTAAAGAAGAAAAAGACTTATTCGTAGAAAGCTTCGCCAGTATCCCCACTTTCTTCTTCAGTATAGCAAAGAGCAGCGCATTCTTCATAAACGCTGTTACAGCCATGAACGCAATGAACATCAGACCCACAACCATGGATACAAGAATTCATATCAGTTTCACAATCACACTCAGCCTTGGCGTAGGCTCCAAGCAGGACGACAGCAAGTAAGAGACTCTTGAACATTTTGATTTGGTATTTAGTATCTCTTGATTCTCACTGTATTTATAAGGAAATTTCGGTAGATTCGTGGCTGTTCTACACATAAATCTTAAACAAATAAACATTACTTTAGGACTTTTAGTAAAGGACTCAGTAAATACCTGAATATAATTTATTATTTATAGATTGATGATTTTCAAAATGATTGATGATTTATTAAATAGATTAATAAAGAATTTCTCTTTGACCTATATATCAATATTTTCATTACCTGGATTCTTGTACAAAATGGAAAATTTTCTCTTGTCTATTATGTCTATTCACTGCAGTGTCCTGGTTCACAATTCTCAGATGAACATTTGGTCTTTTAGACAACTTTTTAATCGTTCTACCTAGTCCGGAGGAATTGCTGAATGAAATAGAGAACTCAAAGTTTTTTGATAGAAAATGGTCATCTTAATGAATTTGTACACAGATTCATCAATGTTTTAGGTAATGGGGATGAGAGATCATCGAAAATGTCAATAAAGATGAAATAGAGAAAACTAAAATTGTCATGTTATTGAACTTTAAAGGTGAATAAAATCTTCAATGGTCTATTATCAATGATAATTTATCATCTAAAGTAAGATCGGGATCATAAAATTGACCTATGGAAGGATGTTCAGAGAAAGAATCTTTTATTTTGTGTCTTATCAATTTTTATATTACTTATTCAATTTTATTGGCTAAAATTATTCGTAGAAGACCTCTCCACTATCGTTACTTTCAGCTTGAGTATCACAAATTGCCTGACACTCGAATCGAATGTGTTCACACTCACTCACACAACTCGCTTCTCGATCGCAATCAGCAACGCAGTTGTTATATTCAGCTTCGCATTCACACTGGGCCTTGGCGTACGCTCCTAGGAGGACGATAGCAAGTAAGAGACTCTTGAACATGATGGTGATGATACATGGTTACCCCTTGATATTTATAGAGTATTTCTATAATGAATTCTAAAAGCTATGACGTAGAGATTCTAATCTATGATCGTAATTAGTTCAGCTTGGATGCATCTAAAGTCCTTTCTCATTCATTTCTAATTCCCTAGTAAGCAATATGAAAACTGCATAGAACTCAAGGATTAGAATCTTAAAATAAACTAATATTGAACCCTTTAGGAAGAGTCAAGGGTAGAAAATTGTTTGGGTATAAATAGAGAATCAGATTCTTGATAAAATTAAAGTGAAAGCTCTTAAAAATCAATAGTACCATCGAATTATTGATCAGGAGAAACAATAAATTTAAATCAATAAAATTTTATACAGTGATAGAAGAATTACTGATTCTTGTTGTTACAAAAAAAATTTCAAAGACCGTCCCCTGCGTTCAGTCTTCGCCAGGGGTGTGTAGATTTTTAACCGATGCTTAAAATACTCAAATTCAACATTTTCATAAAAAACAGATTTCAATGATTCCTTTTTTCTATCAGGTGCAATAGTCGAGAGTCTGAGATTAGTTTCAATTCGAAATAAAGACCTGATTCTTGAGATAACTGGCATCATCTTCTTCGAACTAACTAATAGAATGAAAATGTTCCACACAGTGATATTATCTTCATTTAAGCGCTTTGATTGAGTTATGTAGACTAGAGATAAAGAATATGGATAATCTTGAAGGATGGTCATTTTGTATTAAATAATAATATTCATATCACGTATTGCATTAAAGGTCTTGAATATTCTCTGAATGTTCAATTTGTACTTGAGAAAGGAAAGGGTCGACTTTGAGTTGTCTCTCGTATACTCAGATTCTTTATTTAGCATTAGTAACACTGGGAGTGCATCGAATAAACTGATCAACTCTGTCTTCAAGACAGCTGTACAGATGATCTGATTTGAAAATTCCATGCTGAACCTTGTCACATGTTCAGCCTCGGAGCATTGACAGCAATATAACTTGATCACTTTTGGCTCTATCGTCTTTTCCAGCAGCTCCTTCCTCTTGCCAGTAATCAGATAGATACTCCGAGTAGCCAATATATTAAATGAGCCGAATTTCTTTATCGGACAATCCTTCTGGTGTCCATCCTCAGGGAAGGTCTCAGCAATGTTGATATTCTTTTCTTCTAATTCTGATATGAAACTGGTTAGCTTTTGGTCTGTGGGCAGGATCTTGAATCGTTTTATGAGTTCTGTTTGGCTTGAAAAGAACTCTGAGATGTTTACATTTAATTTATTCTTAGTTTTGCTCGTCAAGATTCGAAAGAGTAAAATTGTCAACAAATTCGGCTCTTCTACCTCAACCTTGATCTTGTGGTTTTGGTCTAACACGATGTATCTGTACATTGTCCGGTAGGCGGGGGTCACCTCTGTTTCATATTTCTCATAGCAATCGTGAATCTTAAACTTTGGTATGTTGGCCTTAATAAATTGATCTGACTGGTAGAACTCCTTCAGATTAAAGTCATCGATAATGCCAGAACTTCGTGTAAGCAGTTCGGTCACTTTCCAAAGGGGGTACCTCTTGAAAATTGAACATTTTGTCTCAACTTCACAGGCAAACTGAAAGTCTGACCAGTTGACAATACCAAATTTAATGATGCACTTTTGAGTATCACTTAGATCTCGGCCAATGGCATGTTTCTCAATGATTGGCAGGGAGTAGGGGACCAACTGGATCATTCCTGCTTCCTTGTTAACGAAAAATGTCTCGTTGATTTTCGATGTCTTCTCGCGGACCTCCTCATTCGAGAGACTTAGGAAGCGCCTTGACTCTTCAAAATCCTGACTTTTCTCATTCTCATTACAGACGATGTTTATTTCAATGTGATTTAGGACCTGTTCGTTCATGTGGAGTATAAATTCCTCGTTAGGTCCCTCCTCCGCTGTCTTAATATTGAAATAATGATTCTCCTCGTAGAATACCCTCAGCATTTTCAAATCTTCAGGCTTGTCCAGATAGCTGAGAGAGAACTTGTACTCTTTCAGGATCTCGGCAATATCCGGTTCTCGTGTCGTCTCCTCAACTAAACAGGTCTGAGATCGATTCCAATAGAGTTTCCGAGTAACCTCCATGCCCTCCACTGATTTGTCAGATGATATATGTTCCTTACTCTCGCCAGGTATGATGTTTTCAGTGTCTGCAAAGCGTAACAGAGGCCTTTCACTCTGCTTATCGAAATACTTCTGGCTGGTGAGTCGATTTAAAAGACGGAACTTTGTCTGATACTCTCGCGAGTCTACAATACGAAAATCTCCTTCCAGAGTTATTTCCTGGCCAATTCTTCTCTCCTTAATGCAATAATTCTTTGCGTTCTCTTCAAATTCCAGAGGGCCATAAGTCAAGAGTTCATTGAGCACCTTTCCAGTGTAGATGAATAAATCCTTGGCTTTGATTAGGGATCGTTTTAAGATCAACTCACCCGTCCGACTATTCGCAAGATAATAAATCCTATATCTCAGATCAGTGTTGTTGTCACTAGCCTCTTTCATAGTACCCTTAGTTTTACTACCGTACCTCCGGAAATACACGAATATGGGCTCGATAAAGTTTTTAATTTTTCTCTCATTCTTATTGGTTCCCTTTTTGATTATTTGGCCAACTTCCCTGATGATGATTATGGTATTCCTTGAGATTTTAACTCGTCTACCATCCAATGCAAAGACATTTCGGATGACCCTTTCGATTCTTGGTCGTATACACGTAAAACTATAGACCATATCCTCTTCCTGCTTCGAGTAAGTGACCATGACGAAATTCTCAAAGGTTTTCAAGCTCTCCAGGGTCATCCCCATTAAGAAATGCTTACTTTCACTGAATGTTTCTGACGACCATTTTATAAATGGATGAAATTCTCTCTCAACGATGTTACCCTTTGCATCAACCCTCATAAAATGTACGTATTTACTCAGCTTCCTCAAGTCTTCAATCGGCTTTTGGTAGAACCTGAGCTTTTCCTCGATTGTAGCATCCTCCTTGATTTTTGTTGCAAAGACTGGGACAATCTCGAGGATTTCTTGATGTCCACCGTGATGTACCAGATCGTTGAACACCAAGGGTCCAACTTCAGTTATAATCTCAGAAATTTCTTCTAATTCCTTGTCTCTTATGATGAGAGTGGTCTCGTAATCTGAAAGACGCAACTCCTCTAGTATCAGAGTCTCATCAAAACCTGACTCATTTTCTTTTTTCATCAAATCCTTCAGTGTCCGATCACTGACAATCTCACTAATCGGCTTCGAAATTGTAATTCCATCCTCCTTCAGACTGCTTATCTTTCTCGATTTGGACTGGAACAGGTAAGAAGGAGGGGCTGACGTTATTTCTGAGTAATTTTTCTCACAATACCCGTTGATAATATCACAGCAGATGATGATCGAGGAGAAGAGGCAGTTCTTATCAGCTTCCACCAAGATGATGTTGTCATCACTTATCTCGTCACGGTAGAACTTGTTCATTTCCACGCACACCATTTGTATGTCGAGGCCAATCTGTTTGAATATGGATCTGATTTTGTCCCCAACTGAATTGTAGTTCTTCTTCTCCCGGAAGTGAATCTTGATCTTTTCGTTGATCAAGTCAAAAAGGTATTTACCTCTCAAGTCCTCATAGAGTTTCAGGGACTTGGGATATCTCATTTCGGGGGGAATAACAAGTCTATTCAAACTGTTTCCAAATATCTCTATTAATCTTGACGATCTACGCATAATGGGAATCTAGACGTAATATCAATCAATTAATTACGTCTTATGGAATCAATTTATTTATCTATATTTAAAAATAAATAACTGATATCTACTTACAAGTAACAAGATTGATATAAAATGAATTTCAGTCTTTGGAATAAATTTGATCACTCAGAACTCAGAATAAGCTTTATGAATTTATTCTTTAAGAGATAAAATCAAGTTTCTTTAATTAACTTAATATCAAGTGATTATACTCCTTATCAGGGCAAGCATCGACGCATTCCATAAAAGGATTAATGCAGTTGTTTATGCAATTTGGATCGGCTCCGCATTCATCTACGCAGGTCTGATAGGGACCATCACAGTCACACTCTGCTTTTGCATAGGCACCAAGAATGGCAACAGCAAGTAAGAGACTCTTGAACATTTTTATGACGTGAATATAGGTTCAAGTTACAACTGATTCTCTCCAGTATTTATAGAATACTCGTTGATGAGTAGAAGATGTCATAACACACGAGAGAGCTGAATCGCTATAATTCATTAATTTGCTTGAATCGATATCTGTCAAGAGCATAGATCTGATCTCTATCAGTTCGATGAGAAATCTTATTTTAGACATTAACCCTTTCGCACACTTGAGAGTCTCGATTGCGGATGAGAATGGCACTAGAAGGACTACCCATCGTGGAACATTAATTAATATTTAGGAGTTCCGTGAAACGTGTTCATGGTAGTCGGAGAGTATCAGGCTCTGGGGCTAGGCTAGACCTGTCCATATCGAAACTCGATATTCGATATTTTTCGATATCTCGATATATCGATAAATATCGAGGTGCGATAATTTCCTATATTAATATCGAATAAATATCGAGGCCCCTCGATAATATCGAATGTCATACCGTCTTTCGTTGATAAATTCTCGATAATTGGGGTAGAGATTTATCTACCCCCCCCCTCTAGCCGTATTTTTTCCTATATGACATGACAGGTATTTTATTCTTGGTATGGTGACTGATTCTAACTAATGATAAGGCATTTAATGAAAACCGTTAATAATAAAAAGTATATATTATTTTTGTAAAAAATCATTTTTATCTGGAATATCTCTAATCTTATTCATATTTATTTTACGAAATAAAATTTTTTCAACAGTTACTGAGTCTAGAGACTCTATACCACGGGATTGAAAATGTTTGAATCTTTAACGGCCTTTACCATAGAACTACCTTGATCTGTAATACAAATTTTGTATTTCACTTGAGTAAGAGCTGAGTAGTCCTTAAATATCTCGTCTACGAGTTGGTTGATATTGACCGCAGTTTCAGGACCTGTCAAGAACTTCAAGGATAGTAGAAAATTTTTCTTTTCGAATTTCTTGTTCACATAATGCAAAGTAAAAGCTAGATACTTTTCTCGGTTGTGTGACCATGTATCCATAGTAAATGACGCTAGCTGTACTCCGGTCAAGTCTTCGTCGAGATAGACATTCTAAAAATCAATAAACAATTTCCTTACAAGCTTATCTTTGAGGAAAAAGTAATAGCTCCCAAGTCTTCGAGCACATGTCTGGCGGCTTTTATAATGGTAACCTGGGTTAAGGTACTCAACATATTCTAAGAAATTCTCCTGTTCAACCATTGCAAAGGAAGAATCACTGCCCAAAATCATTTTTAACTGCAAATAGTCGGCTTTGATTTGGGAAGGAGCGTTTGTCTTAACTTTAGTAACAGCTTTTGATGTGCTGAACGACCTTTCCAACTTAGCTGCTTTGTTCTCTTCGATAATTTTCCTGCATATATCATGCTGATCCTTGTGAAAAGTTTTTAAATGGCTCAGCATGTTGGTGGTACTTGAGTTTTTAGTTTTGACGATTATTCCACAGTTTTCGATATTACAAATTTGTCGATCTATCATTGCAACTGTTTAAAAATGGGACTTACCGCCTTCAATTAAATCAAAGTATTTGTTTACAGGACTAGTGTATTTAACATCAGACATGTTAAGAGATGAATTGCAAGACATTTCAATTTTCAAATATTAAAAAAAGGGAATTTTTCATGTAATGGCATGGTTTTGGGAAACTTCAATTTGATTGGCTATATTCTTAACATGTTAACCCGAGTAAGAGGATAGGGTCCGACATCCATATTTGGATGTAATAAATGTATACATTGTACAAAAAATATAGTAAAAGATGAGTCATCGATAAACCATCATGTGATGAAAATAGTATTCACACTGAATTAAATTTTTCCTACCCTGTTTTCCCCCCTCAATACTATTCGATATATTATCGAGATTAGTCGATATAATATACCGATATTTATCGAGCAGATATCGAGATACAATATTTATCGATATATCGTATCGAGTAGAGATGGACAGGTCTAGGCTAGGCTATGAGCAATGACTAGATTCAGCGTCGAACCTGTTACAGCCTAGGTCCTCTAAGCTGAATAATCACTAGACAGTGTTTTTTCATAGTAATAAGTTATTACTAGGGCCTCAAAAAGTACTATTTGGTCTATTTTTACTCCAGACTTGCTGAGTTGCAATAATCTGAAGAAAAAATCTGCCCAATTTAAGGATAGCTGGTACTATTTCTGCACTAAATGGTTGTCTCAGTACTTTTTCGTACAGTCAATTTCACACATGATGACTCGAGATAAATTAAATTTTTACGGAGGTTTTAATTTATACCTCTCTGCCCCAAAATTCCAGCCAATCAGCGTTGAGCACTCATTAGCCAATAAGGAATAAGCAGTTTTTCACATCATCCTCAATTCTTTAAACCTTCTTAAAATAAATATACTTTAACTTGGTTTTGCTCATTATATATCATTCGAAAGGGAATTTTCTCCTCTTTTCTATGCACTAACAAAAAATTGTCTAAGAGGAATAATAGCAAAGATAGAATAACTCTGTTATTTCAACTTTTTACATTAAGAGACTTATACCATTCGATAGAGCATAGAATTTTATGCATTATTTCAAAAAATCAAATCATAATCACGAGATTTGCCAGAATAGTTTGAGAAACAAACTATTTTTCTGAATTGAGTCTGAAGAGTATAGTATTCTTCAAATTATTGATGAATAGGTAACTAGATTAATCGTGTAAGCTGATAGCAAAATTATTCCATAGAATTATTTTGTAAAATATGCGCTATAACAGTTAAATGGTGAAAAAAAATCAGAAATTTTCATGACACAAGATTTAATAAATACTTCAAAATTTTGCAAGAATTTTCTGTGAAGTACTATTTTTCGTCAGAATCTCTTAATTTTTCTTTATTTTTTTTCAGTTTATGAGATACTATTTTTTATTTTATTTGGTCCTTTTGAGGCCCTAGTTATCACTAATAACTTATTACTAATAACCAGTGACCAAACTGTGCTCATACTGTCAACATTTTTTAGAGTTTAAAATATTTTGTTAGACTGTATTATTAATATTGAGATCATGAAGTTTTATAGATTAGCAGAACGAATAAATAGTACATTTTCGTCAAAGAAGTCTAGAATTTCTATATCTCGACTAGACTTTGCATGTATCCATGAGATTACGAAAATTCCAAGAATTCACACTTCCGTCAGTTATGGAGCCAACCTTTTATCGTTTTCAGCATAAGATCAGTAAGTATGACAACAGAATCTGTATCGATAAGAGAATGGAACTATAGTGGATCATGTGATCAACTTAGATTTCTCATCAACGCTAATTAGTTAGAGACAGATATTACCCTCGAAGCACATTTTTTCCGGGTGGGGTTTGATGACTCTTTTGTCTCTGCCGGCTGGGAGTAGTACCTTTTCTATATTATATTGGTAACAAATAAATTCTTTGATTAGCCCAAAAGAGCTTTTCGCATTTCATTGAATAATATTCTGTATAAATATACATGTCGGTGTAGGGTCTGAGGAGAACCGACGAAAATAAAGAGCTCATATTCACCCAGAATCTATTATAGTTTTCTACCTACAAAATGCAAGACATTAGTCAGCAAAATGATAAAAATTCTTTATTATCCATAAGAATTCAGAAAATTGTGAAACTACACTTTATAAATGCATCCAAGTTGAACTAATTTTGGTATTATAAAAGACTGGTTACACGTATTTCTCATTAGGATTACTCAATCATTAAAATCATCACTATGTTCAAGAGTCTCTTACTTGCTGTTGTCCTTCTGGGAGCCTCCGCCAAGGCTGGATGCGACTGTGAAGCTAACAAGAATAATTGTATCCAAAGTTGCCAAGGAAATAAAAGCTGCCCAGAACAATGTGAATTAAGTTTCAACTTTTGTGAGGCAACTTGTGAAGAGCCAGCTGGAAGTTGGAACTAATAATAGACGGTAATTAAATAAATTGCATACTATGGTCGTAAGAGTAAACTTTTCATTCATGAGGAATTTTTATAAATAAATTATCATAACTCCTTGTAATATCTTTAATCGGGAATTTGTAGCACACTTACCTGTCTAGAAAATGTATGGGCTGAAAAATTATACCAGGATCCTAATAGACCTACTTCAAAGTTATTTATTTATTGAAAAACCCTAAAAATACTCAAATGTACACTAATGAATGGAGGTGTAGTTTTACACTCCCCAAATACGGTTCTCACCTGTAATTCTTGTTACTATAAAAATCACCGTAATTTTCGTAATCCTTATTCTTTAAAGGACACCTTTTTCTCCCCTTTCTTTTTCTACAGATAGACTTATACATTTTTTTAGTACAAACCAGGAGACAACATAGTCACTGACTATTAGTCAGGTAGCAACCGAACAACGTTATAGTCAGTCTATGCCGAACAAAATTATGATTATACTTTTATCACTGAATGTGCAAAAGATACCTCTGGATGGTAATTCTTATGGATAATAAAGAATTTTTATCATTTTGCTGAAAAGATGTAATTAAATTTAGAAATGTAATGTCACCTGTAATTATCCTTTTTCATTTGACACTAAAATCGACGAAAAATGTTGAAAAATAGTTTGTGCCAACTTTAATCTGATCTTAAGCTTATAAAATACAGCCCCCTCCCCAATATACTATACTATTCTGATCAGAATTTAATACTCTATCGATTGATCTAAAAATCTCCACTTTTTGAAATTTTCAGACTAAAAATTATACCAGGATCCTAATAGACCTACTTCAGAGTACAATGACATGTTATTTATTTATTGAAAAACCCTGAAAATACTCAAATGTACACTAATGAATGGAGGTGTAGTTTTACACTCCCCAAATACGGTTCTCATCTGTATTAGAGTAATAACTCTGATAATTTGTAATTCATCAATTGAAGGAAAATTAAAGTACAAGGTCTTTAGTGAGTTTTTAATTGGCCTTTTGATTTTGGGTTCCTCAAGTTCCGTGTGGGGTTTCGTAAAAGTTTTTGTCAGCGGTCACAGTAAGTCTCTGTAAGTTCTGTCCAGAACGTGAAATACTGATAATAATGAAGGATCCCAAAATTGACGAGCACCACCGTTATTTCTGTTGGGATCGTTTCAAAATTTCAAGTAGCTCTTGGATGATTCAATCCTTTGTTTCATCTGGCAGGACACTGACGGCAACATTTGAATCCCTATTTGCCTCGGTGGGACCTGGGGGAGGAATTAAAATCATTAGAAGTTTGTTCTCTCATGATATCGCTTCAAAATCAAAAAGACTGCCAAATGCTTCGGCGTGTTTTTAAACAATTTCATTTATTTATATTTAATTTTGTTTTATTCTCTCCCCACTCTTTGCTTATTCGAATACAATTATATTATATTCGTTACTTTTATTCCTTAACTTTACTATATTTCTATCACATAAATCCATTATTGTGAGTCAGTTCGTGATCAACCAACAAGCTGTGTATTACTACTGGATTACTAGAAATATGAATGTAATTGAATGAAATTCATAGTCGCCAAGAATATAGCCAAATTTACATTGCGCGTCATTAAAACCAATTCCTAAATTGGAATTAATGATTGATATTATTATTTGTATATTTACTCGCAAGTAATTTCGAGGAAAAAATAATAATGAAAAATGTTAAAATAAATTTGAACAAAAAATCAGATCAATAGAGATAATTAGAACATGTTTGATACACTGGAAATAAAAAGGAACTTATCATTTTCCTGATGATGATGATATCTAATGATCTTATTATCTCCATATTGGTTCTATGGACAAGAACTTCTACCTTTTTAAATACAGTTGCCCATACTTCTTCCAATATAGTCATTGGTGAGGAAGATACAATTATTACAATATTTTCCCATCTAATGAATGCAATCATTAGAGATTTACTTTATAATACAGTCTGTTATCTGTTTTTCTAATCTTCAATAGATTAGCTTTTTCTGTTAACTTTCTGATTTCTTCCACATTAGAACTATTCAAAATACAGTAGTCAGTTATAATAATGGATTAGGATTACAAGGTAAAAGGCCTCAAAGAATATAAAGAAGAGGACACAAAATAACAACTGAAAGTTTTAAAAGAGAGTCCCACACTAACTCGCAAGCTTTTAGATTTAAGACTAAAAAATAATAAAGACCAGTAAAAATTAAGCGCCTAAAATGAAAATAGACAAATCTAAGACAAGATCAAGAAAAATGAATTATTTTAGCAAATTCAAAATCCTTGCATGAAACAGTCTCTAGTTATAAGTTATAAGCATAATCCAGTGTTGCATTAGTCTAGGAAATTCTAGACCTAATTTCTAGCTCATAGCCACATCTTGATTTAATAAGGTAAGCTGTTGTTGCGATAAAAGATGTCGAATTCATTGTTTAAAACTCTGAATTGCCCTATTAAATAGACGATAGAGAATCGTACTTTCTTTTAATCATTTCCAAATTTTCCCAGCCTTAATCTCATTTTGAAGGTAATCGAAAACTAAGATTTTTTTCCTATAAAACCATACGTTTTCAAGTTTGTTCTGATTTACAAAATCTCGATTGAAAATGACAATTGAGCACGCGCCAAGATTTTTTCAATGAATTTTACTACGAGTAAGGACTAAATTAAGATTTTTAAAATTCTTTTTGCAACATTTTGAATAAGAAAAATTTTCAAAAAATTCTCTCGGTTAAAACATCAACTCTTGATTAAGGCATAGAACTCTGTTCGGAGAAAACTCTTTTACCCTAATATAAATGTAAAAGTCTGATTTGATCCGGTGAAATATAAGCTTTATTCTAAGCTTGTCTCCTAAATCTTCACTATGAGTTCTTGATTGGAAACATATAATCTTAACTTTTAATAAGCAAATACAAACTTGTGAATTTTTTTTCTGATACAAAATTTATCGATCTTCAATTAAAGTTACTTTCAAAAAATATCCATAGACTCAAAAGATATTTCACATTTTATGGTCCAGTGTCATGTTAAAAGAGCCCTCCTTCTATAAATAAAGCTTTAATGTATAAAATGAAGCAAAAATTCATTAATTTCTCATGTTTCCGACTTTACTCTGATGATGAAGAAATCAATCTTGTAAAAGTGAAATATACGTAAAACTTTTCTAAATTTTAGCTGGAGCTGAACCCATGCGTGTAACATGTCGATTGGATTCTCATAAAAAGCATTTCAGAGAGTAACACTGTTAGCTTAATTAGCTTGGAAGGGAGAAAGAAAACGCTACATTGTATTTGGAAGAAATTAAATCAACACACTAGAGCAACAGTTGTCAATCATTTCACACATTGTTTCAGTTAAACATATAGAGAAACTCTGTTACCAAGTGAGAAAGAAAATAATACCCCAATTCCATCTTCTTCTTTCCTTTACCATTCTTGTTCACTTCTATGGCTTACCATTTAAAAAAACTCTCTAGTGAAAGTAAATAATACGAGCCATTGTGTGAGTAGAACATATCGGTTGGAGATGGATTTCTCAAATTTTCGATTCTTTTGATCTAATTATTTTTCTAATGTGGATCAGCATTTTATTGGTTGAAATCTTCGAAATCGGTAAGAAATTGAGCCTGAAAATTCCTAAAATGGCCAAAGTATCATAACAATGCCCAAGGCTAGAAATAAGATTTTCTCTTGAAATTAAAACATTCAAAAAATCAGAAAGCAAAACAAAACTTTCTGGTTTTCTGTTGTTAGCACATCATCTCAAGGGTCTTTCAGCAAATACACCCACAAATTGACAGCAAAGTGTTCAAAGACTAATCAAGCCAGTTACTAAATCAATTCAGATGTTTAATTTTGATACTCTCAAGACTCCCTGACAAGATATCTTGTTTCGGTTCTGAGATAATAATAATCAAGTATCTTCTTCAATGGGTAGAGACGGTGTGGAAAGTCTGTTCAAAATTCATAATTTTCTCTTAAAATTTGCCAAGCGAGCCTACTTAACGGATCTAAATTAATCTCATTTGCCAGGCACGGAACATAACCAGGCATCGTATGCAACTCGCTAAGTTAAATCCTACATCTATTAAAATGTCATTGAACGCATTTTTTGAACACAAAATTCATATCGATTCTGCACAACGTCTACGCTACCTGAAGAGCCTTCCAATGGAAATAAAAACTAAAATACTCAATCCTCTAAGAGGTCAGTAAAAAAAAGCTTTGAAGTATTTGGTGATTTAGAGCTGGTCATCTTCTAAAGATGCATTCGGTCTTTTCATAACTGATTATAGATTCAAAATCTGCGTGATGCAAAAATTCTATTTTGATCTTTAAGGGTTAATTTTGAACAATGTACTCATAATAATATTCTGAACCAAAGAAAGAAATTTAGTATACCAGGCATAAATTATTCATTCCTCACTATTTTTCAGAGTTCTTATTCCTTAATTTTTTTTGTAAAAGATAAATATTCTTTACGTATAAAGAGTTGAGTTTTTTGCAGGATGATTCTTGGGAATAAATCTTGTGACTCTTAGTGTTTTATATCGTACATCTAAACAGTTTAGCTGGTTTATTGCAAGTTGTATCTCCTGAGATACGATTTAATTGTTGAGAATTTATTTTAAACACTTAAAATTGATCAAAATCAAATAACAAAAGTATAAAAATTTTGAAGATTTAGTTCATTACATTTTTTTTGGATGTGAGAGAAGAATTCTTTTCTCCTTGAGAATTTCCCATGCTTTGCAATTAGTACTAGTGTTAGAAAGTTTGATAAAGTTTTTCGCTCACTTCTTTGATGTTTATTTCTTTTTATTTCCTCAAAGAGTAAGAGAGTACTTTTGAAATTTCACGAAAATTAAAAAAATTAAAATCGGCCTTACCTTATTAGGAATAAGTTATTCCATCAACCTTTTCGGACACATACCAGGAAAACTGAATTATTTATTCCATTATGCAGTACATGTCACTTGATTAATTCCCAAAATAGTATGGAATTAAAATAAGTAACTATCTTTGAAAAAGATATTGATTCCAATAGGACAAAGGCACAATGCATTTCTTCAAAAACCTTGTCAATTTTTGAGAAATATCTCGATATCAGAGAGCTGCAATCAAGGTTCTCCTTAAAATAAAACACACATATGAGTAGTACGATATGAGTTCTTCATACAGGAAAAAGACCTTTTATCAAATTACCATTTGTCATTTTTTGTTCAATTTTGTTCAAAAGATGTCTTTCAGGATCAAAATTAGGCATAAAAACCGCTTACTGGTCTTATTGAAAGATTCACAATTTTTTTGATTTTCCGATAGTAGTGAGAATTATCGAAATTCAATTCCTGACTAGTTATGAGATCAATCTTTAGCATCATTGATTCTCTCTTTAACCAACCTCATAATATTAACCCTTTCTTCAGGTTCGCCTTATATATAGGGTCGGAAATTCTCAGTTACATTCTCTGTGTCGCATAATCGATCTTATAATTTAAGCTAAACAAATATCAAGTATCAAATGAAATAACCAAGATTAGTAAAATTTGCTTTTCATTTATTAGCCCTCGCCCTGGAAATGACAAAAATGACATAGGAAAATCAATACAAATGGGGTCCACAGGGACCCCATTTCCAGGGCGAGGGTTAGTAGATGGGTAACTATCAATTTTGAGTATTCTACTCGATTGGTTTTCTTATCGTCTGGATAGGGTTAAAATAAATTTCTAGATAGATTTTTAAATGCTTTCAAATGAACTCTTCCTTTAACTCAGAGAATGGTGAATTGTTAACAATAAATCTTAACTTTTAGATTTACACGAGGAATTTTTCACCTACCCAAATTCATCATGTTTACTTTGAAGATGAAGGAATCGAGTCATTGACGAATTTCATGATTTATTGTCTCAATAGATCAAGCCTAAAAGGACACTTGATAATCCACAGAGCATCTTCAAGTATTTTTTATTTTTTTGTCAATAACTTTTTATTCTTTGAATATTTTTCCCCACTTTCCGACTTGTCATGTTCGATAAGAATAATAAAAATGAACATCTCTCAAGGTGAAATTTCCTTATGGTTTATTCCTAAAGCTAGTTGTCAGGAAGATGATAATTTACTATTTTCAACAAAAAACTCAATACTTTCCATGATAAAATGAGTCAATAAGTAAAGGAAATTAAAAAAATACAATCTGACCAAAATTAGACAGTTTTTCGAATTTTAAAAATGCCCCGAATTTCCATTTTTTCAAATTTTTATCGATTTCAGCAGTTAGAATACCGATGAATTTGATCTTTCTTCAGACGAATAAATGACCTAAATTGTATCTAGTGAATTATACGTCATGATTTTCCGGTAATAAAAAAAAGATGAAACAAGAGAGAAATTTTGGGATACTTCGTGATGAAATAAATTATTTCACCTCACTGATCTACAAATTTTGATCTTGGTTATGCATTTACACTGAAGTGTGTAATTTGATCAAAAATAACTATAGAAAACAAAAAGTGATCCCATCGCTAGCACACCCATTCACTGGTTATTCCCTTGTTATTATTACATGGGGAAAGTTAATTTAATAATGATAAATACTTTTTTTTGGTTGAGGTGTAATATATATATATAGAATAGGAGAAGTATAGTACACTGGAAGGGGAGAAACTCCTCTCTGATTGGTCAGTTGAATTAGAACGTAATTTAAATCCCCCTGTGTGTGTTTATTAAAGAGTGAATGAATATTTTATAGCAAAAGACTGTACTGTATTTCATTCACAACAAGATTACAATTAACAGAGGATCAAAATATTAATATGTTTACTATACAGTTAGCTAGCTACCTTGTTCTACTCTCCGATTTGATGGGAATTGTTCGAGGTCAAAATTCGAGTGACATATCGTCATGGACAACAGAGACGTTGGACAATCTCCTCGACAAGTACGACAAATCGATAAGACCAGACTTTGGTAGTGAGTCTCACTTGGATATCCTTCTTAAGAATGACAAAGTTTATTTATTCAAGAATCTTGAAAATATTTTTGAATGGTCTATTATCTGACAAATTTGAGAAAATTCTCCACCCATTGTTTGGTGATTATAATCGAGGAGGGAGGACATTTCTAATTTCCAAATTTTTGAAAATAAAATATTGAAAATGAATGAGAGAAAAACATGGGTATTTTTCGATATTTCATGTTAGAACGATTCCCGATTTTCGAGCGAAAGTCTATACTTCCCATTCTGTAGACTATTTTAACGACTTGAAAATTAATAAATGAGGAACTGATCCAAGATCAGTTCATTCAAAAAAAGTTGAAAAGTGATAACTGGTTCCTAATGCTAGCTGTTATTTTTACGAAAACCTCGATTTTTTCATCAATAATTCGAATATGTTAAAGGTTTTTTAGAATCCTACTCATGTTGCCTACTTTTAAGATTGACAGAAAAGATTTCTGAGAAAAATTTATTTAATTTTAATAGAAAATATGGTCATTTTTCAAATAATCATAATCTTGTTTTTTCCTTCTGTTCTGAAAAACATTTAAAACAGTAAATAATGTTATCATGACACCAGAGTTAGAGTACCACTCTTCTCCAAAAAAACTAGCAAAATTGAATAATCAACTTTTTTCATGCCAAAATCTTAACCCTTTCGGTGCCGATAGACATTTATGTCCATTTTCCTATTCATTCATAAGCTATGAAGCCCACAATGTGAACTTGCACCAGTAATATTTTTGGCCAAATAACTTGGTATCTTCATAGGTAAATTTTGGCTTTTATAAAAATTGTGAAATAGTCTCGGCACCGAAAGGGTTAACTTGAAATACTTTAATCTTTAAGAGTCGGAAATTTTCTAATTTCAAAATCTAATTAGGCTAAAATTTGGACTCTGTGAACTTGATGCGATCACCAGACCAACTGTTCCAAACTTATATAAATTCCATTTCATGTATCCTCTTACTCTGAAAATAACACCTTGAAATTGAAACATATAATTTTTTAGATACATTTTTTAGGCTCCGTTGTCTGTCTGAGCTTTAAAACATTTAAAATGAGTAAAATTAAATAAATATTTCTCATTAATTTTGATACACTAGACGACTGTATATGGAATGCATTTTTACTCTCAGATATATATAGCTTAACTTGAGAATGCTGTACTCCTACTCCCCTGTTGATAATACGCATGGTAAAGAAGAATTTATTATGTGGGTAGTAGGAGGAGGGGGAGGTGTTACTTTATGGGTTCAGACTTGACTTTTGCTGAATCTCAAATCTGCTCATTTGATCGATAAAATTTTGCATTAATTATAAAGATTTCCACGCTATATTTTGAAAATAGAATAAAATATTTGCCGAGTCAAAAGGATGTATTTCTGACTTTTCCTATTTTTACATGTTGGAATTGAAATGTGTTGGAATATTGTAATTGAGTTGATCAATTAATCCATATAATTGTTTCCTATCATTTCCTAATGTATGTTAAGTGTGAACATGTTTAACAAACATGGATTTTAAATTGGATTCCTATCTTTTCATAACATCTCGTTGCATGGATCATTTAAACAATCAGAATTGTTGACATGCTAAAAGTATCCATCACAGCGTTTGACTCCCAAATTTTCCCTCCAAAATATCAGTTATAAGTAGGGTTTCAAAAAGTTCTATTTGGTCTATTTTTACCCTACGATTGGCTGAGTTTTGATAACCTGAAGAAAAAATTTGCTTATCTAAAGATAGCTGGTACTTTTTTGTACTGTTTTTTAAATCAAGTCTCAGACTATTACTCAACTTTTAAACGACCAATCAAAATCTTCTATGAATTAACAACTGGGTATAGAGCTTTGATCGTGTAAGCACTGCTTACTAAGCAGTTAGCATCTAGATCGAAGCTTTGAACTTTATGTGTGGAGATATTCCTTTTAGAATTTAAAATCTCAACTAAAAGGATTGTTTGAAAAATGTATGCGCTAAAACAGTTGAATGGTTGTTTTCTATCGTGGAAAAATGTTTAAATCAGAAATTTGATAACAGAAGATTTGATTATTACAAAATTTTGTTAGAATATACGGTACTATTTAAAGTACTATTTCTAATCAAAATACCTTGAATATTTTTTTCTACTTTACTTTTTCACCTCATGCAATACTATTTGTAAAGATTGGCTGTTTACGTAATACGTAAATAGTAGCCTGGTTGCAAAATTACAATGTACATGTCTGTCCACAATCCCAAGCATCAAGTGAATGTTTAATATGTGACGCTGAATCGGATGTCGTTAATAAACTATGAAAGGTCCAGTGTTCATAGACTAGAATAAATATTTCTTACTATGATTAAGCCTTCTCTTACTAGTCCAGATAGACTGAGTTATTTGGAGGATACGATTCCTCAAGGATCGGTACTGATAGCTACTGCAGACAAAGTCTCAGTCGCAAGCACCTCAGCAGTCAATATTATCGATGGAAAGACCTTCGATACTAAACATATTTTTTATTTCATTTGGTACTATTTTTGAGTAATAAGTTAAACAAAATTTTCAAATAAAAACTTTTTTAGAGTTGTATTTTGATGAATTCGCATTAAAGATTCATTCATGTTCTTTTACAAAACTGGGATTTTCAAGATTTCGAAAATAATTCAGTCTATTCAGATAATGCAACAAAACTAAAGAAAAGCAAAAATTTATAATTTTTTTTCAAAATCTTTTCATCAAGGCTATTCGATAATTGAAAAATATTCAGATCAGTTATAAGATCACCGAAATATATCTCACAGATCAACAGGAAATGAATTGCTTGCAGTAAATCAATCAAAATTAAATCACCACGAAATAATCGTTCCCACTTGAGAGATGTACTCAGGAAAATTTGCTCACAACACAAGAAGAACAAAAGAAACTGAATCAAAATTTATGTGGATATTATGAAGGGTGAAATTCAAAAGAATTTAGAAATATTTAAAACCAAGTGTACATTTCTTAAGGGAGCATCAATTTTTATTTTTCAAATGCCCCCGATAAGATTTTTAACAAATTAATTTTAACATCAAAGATTGTATTCAAAACGCATAGATTATTCAGTTTAATTCATATGGATTTACTCTGAAGACTGAACAGAAGACTCTATTAGTTTATAAATTCCAGTGTTATTGTGGCGCTTCGTACATAGAAAGAACTATGAGGAAATCGGCTACAAGATCCAATCATCCTCTACATAAGGATAACCTTTCGGTGCCGAGACTATTTCACAATTTTTATAAAAGCCAAAATTTACCTATGAAGATACCAAGTTATTTGGCCAAAAATATTACTGGTGCAAGTTCACATTGTGGGCTTCAATTTAAACTTTAATTGATCCAGAAACCTATCAAACTGGTAGAGTTATGAAGGTTTAAAAAAATTGGAAAATGGACATATATGTCCATCGGCACCGAAGGGGTTAAGCATGCGGCTTCAATTTGAAATTTTTCCGTTTTATACGAAAACCCTGGTGGTGACAGCATAGGAGATATTCTTTATAAATCAATACAAGCCTAATCTATGTGTTCAGAAAAACTATTCCTATAATCTTCAACTACCTTGGCCTATGTGAGCTTTTTCACTTTTCTCTCCATTGTTGCTATTTACTGGAGAGTTTTGGTGTTTTTTTCAGTCTGCATTTATTCTCAATCTTTAAACTTTCACAGTTTCAGATCATTATTTTCATTCAATTATTTAACTCTTATCATTTTTCAAGTAATAGCACTGGTGATCCTATACATTTGGGGTTAATATGTATCCATTCAACTTCGATATTAAAAGGATTATTGATTCACAAATTGATTGACAATTTCAGTGAGGTTACAGTAAGGTTTCATCCATGATCATGGTGATTGTAGCCAGCGTTTTTATCGCTAATAATAATCATAAGAGAGCAATTTTAATACAGCATACTCTCTTGTTATCGGTTGGGGAAAGTTTATTCTTGAAAATAGAAAAAAATCCACTATCAAAAAGAATAGTCTTTAATGTACCCCTACTGATTGATCTCGATACATCGCTCTAAAAGACATACAAAGGTTAGATCAAAGAGCGTTCAGACTGAGATCAATGATCTCTACTCGATTAGTAACATGCAGACTATCACATGTAGAATGAAATGTCTGAATTGTGAAGATGAAGAGGATTCCTATATAGTAGTAGTAGTTGAGACATGAGGGGATTGCCTGCCAGAAATCATGTTTATATGAAACCCTAATGAGATTATTCTTGTAGATTATGCATACAAATATATAGAAAGTCATTATACTACAATTTATTTATTTATTTATGGAAGAATCCTATATTATTATCCATATAAAATATTTTAATAATATAATAAGGAAAAATTGATATTCACAAGTAGCAGAATCTGATAGTTAATAAACTCAATTAATTGTATTGGATATAATCAATGTTTGAGCATATTGAAATAAACATGGGGAAAAACCTGATGTTGACTTCAGATGATGTATCTGTTACCGTGAATTTTGAAACTCGGGGAGATAATTTTCTGAATTCTGAAACCAAATTCTCCGATTTCGGGAATTCTGAAATTCGGAATTTTTGAAACTAACTAGGGACTTTCGAAACTGAGTAATAAATAAACGTTAATTTTGAAACTCGGGGAGTTTTTGATGAGAAATTTGTTGAAATACAGATAGATAGATTAAAATTGTACATGATACCTAGGAATTTCGTTTTATTCTTTACTTTAGTATTTTGAAGTGAGGACTCAACTAAATCTTTGTTAAAATTTTATTACTTGTTTAAAATGATCAATTTCTAAGCTCAATCTTGTTCTCTTTTCTTCAACATCTATATTCAAACATCTTGTTGATCAACTTTCTGAAAAAGAGATATTTACATTTTCGAATAAGAACTTCGTATTTTATCTTATTTAAATGAATAGGTATAGACTTTTCAGGTAGAACGATACAAGATAGGGAGACAATTTCTAATTCTTGAGGAAATATCCCAGATTTAAATTGCTCTATTGAAGAGTTAGAATTGGTTCATTTCTAGGAGAAAATCTATAGATCAATTATCAATCACCATGGATAATTATAATCCTTCTTAAAATAGTTTCAAAATTCAATTTACTCAATCACGAGCATTGAAGGATGAACTAACAAAGGGTCATTCGTGTAATAAAAGTATTTTTTTGTTAAATACGAACAACAGAATGGTCTGATAAGATGTGCAAATAAGATGTTAAATTTTATCAAATATGCGCAAATCTGTATTCCCACACTTTTCATTGCCTGTGAATAATTTCATAGAAAAGAGAGATTTCCTGTATTAATAAACAAGTAATCACGATAATACATAATAACCACACCATAAGTAATTTAAACAAGCTATGAATTTTTTGTGTATCAAGAGAGGGAATAGTTAGGAAATCTCTTATAGATTTATTGACGATTAGAGAAACTAATTTTTCAATAGTTAACTGAATCTTTTTGCGATATTTTTCAGCTTTCCCATTGTTTAGAGCCTTTTCTAATCAAGAAAAAATTAGTAGGGTGCATAATTCTCAAGGTTGGAAAATGTCTTGAAGTTCAAGTAAAAATAACATGGAAATAAAACATTAAAAACGTTTTTTCGTCTTATTTCAGGGACATAAAATCATATTTATAGGCGATTCTAGTCATTTCTAGGCTTTCTGAGGCCCAATTCTTTTTGATAGTGATCATTTATCCATGACCTAGTTAATAGTTAGTAGTCTAAGGTCTTATTTATTCTTCAGGGATCTTGTGGTATCTACTCATTATTCCTTTTAGATTTTTGGGGAGAGCTCTCTAACAGATGGAAGTATTGCACTATATGGAGATAGAATTCATTATCTCCGTAAGACAGTAATAATGATTTGAGTTTCATTGCACAAAATTAATAGTAATTCTGCAGAAAGGTGATCCTTTCCTAGTCCTCATTGTTCGCTTAACACCTTTATTTAAGTTCGGGGAAGAATAAATCAAAAGACACAGAATAAACCAACCAGATATTTTGACATTTTTTAATTGTAAATTACTTTGTTTCAATGTTTTCTCTACACCCTGTTTTTCAGTTGAATGATTTAACAACCTGGATCGATCGGAAACTGAATATTCTTGAGGCCTAGAATATTAAAAAACGTTTAGACGGAATAAAAAGAATTTTAATTCTATAGATAGTTTATAAAATTTGTTTATTAACTAATAGATAAGCCCACAGAAATACAGACCAATATGAACATTCGAAGTTTCGGTCCTATATCAGATCAAGAGAGGGTTTACACATTCGACTGTTACTTCAGACAACACTGGCACGATGAACGGCTAAAGTTCCCTCAGAACAACCTGAGAAATAAGATGAATTTACAACTGAATGAAATTATGCTGAACAAGGTTTGGAAACCAGACACGATTTTCTACAATGGGAAAAAGAGCCATGTACACACAGCAACATCCAAGAATATTCTCTTTAGAATAACAACAGAAGGCAATGTTACCTATTCCCAGAGGTATGTCTTTAACTCAGAAATATACTTTGTATAACAAGTTTCCTTTCGAATACAACTTTAACTTGGCATCTAAACCAAGGTTTTATTGGCTAAATACTCTTCTAGAGGCACTAAACATTCATAATATCACCTGCCAGGTGAGTCGATTCAACAAATTGAAATTGGTCTCAGATCGACATTTAGCAAGCACTGATGCCAAAAATCAAGATTCATGAAAATCTAAAATTTTTTAAACTTCTAAAACATCAAGGTAATCAGACATTAACTACTATTATACAGCTCCTTTTGTTCTTATGTTGAGAACCCTTTAGGTGACATTGTTCCAACAGTGAAACACACCACTTTCTTGGGTGATAATTTGAGCAGAAAGATGCTTAACCCTTTCGATACCAGGTTCAAACTGACTTTTTCCAATGATTTTGAAAAATTTTTTCATGATTATTTTTTGATAGTATATCACAAACTATCTTAGTTTGCTATCATGCTATATTTTTACTAGCCAGGCATAAGAATGCCATAGATATTTGAACTTTTACCGAAGGAAGTAGAATTCCTGATGATTCTTTTTGATCGAAATTATTAAACTTATCAATGTTCAGAGATAATAAGATTAATTTCCGTAGAAGCTAAATAGTTTATCCAAAACAAGGTACATTTTTCATGCATGAAATCAATGAGAAGTTCCATCAATAGTCTCGTGAAAATGGGGCAATTTTCAACCCCATTTTTACCTTAGATCTTCAATATCTGGGTTATTTTGTAATAAGATCGAATAAAATTTAAAACATATCCTTTTTGACATTAATTGAGTCTTTGAAACAATTAACTTACAAATAAATCCCTTCATTGGCAAAATTTCACTCTAAATTACTCACCGGTAGATGGGATTTTCAATATAAATCAGACCCTGATGAAATTAAGTGTAAGAAAAAATTCATAAAATTTTGTCCTAGTAAAGTTTTTTATCACCACATTTTAGTGAGAGAATTAAACCTGAAACTTTCTTCGTTCAGTTATGGTATCGAAAGGGTCAATATATAGCTTTTCACTGATGCTAACCAAGGTTACTTAAGGGTGATTTTTTGAAAATATAGTCATATATTCAATAAATATCTATTTGAAAATCTATTTGGTGAGGCATTAGAAAAAAAAACTTCCATCGTACAATATAATGAGTGTAGATTTCAAATACAGTATACAATCCTCTACTCGAAGAACAAGATAACTAGTTTTGGAGCCGAATTAACTCAATTATTTTGGTAAAGCCTCTACAACTTTCATGAAACGACTGTGATATAAACAGAATGACCTGAGGATGACTCGGATGAATTGAAATTCTTTTACAATTTTTTCTTCCAAGAATCACTCTCAAGGCCATACCTATATCGATTTGAGTTGACTTGAATCATTTTTAATATTTACCTTTTGGATAAAAAATGATTGTGGGAATTGAATTCATTCTTAGGAAAAAAAATTTAATTTTAAAATGTCAAAAAATCATTTTCACCAAATCCTTCTCTGTCCATAACTCCCTAGATCACCACCATCCCCTCTCGCCTCTATTCAGAGAAGTTGGGGAGGGTGAGATTTAAGTCTTGTTGGTAGTAGACTTATCTCGGGATAGAATTGTTTGATAATCTCCTTCCTTGTGCCTATGCATCCATCCGTTGTTCAGTTAGTCCCTCTATTCTGGGATAATTTAATCATAAAATTTATTTTGATTTACTCTCCTTTACTTGGGTTGGTGATAAGTTTCGATGAACCATAAACGCTAGTTGATATGAAAATATAACAGCAGCTGAAGATGAAGATGTGTTCACAGCCAGATGATTCCAAATTCTTCCTCAGGACATTTTGAAGTCTGAAAACATCAATTATTTCTCAATATTTTCAAGCCAAGTTACAATTTATCAGAACATGATCATGTACAATCGTTTATCCAGTTTATTATTAAATACTATTCTTGTTTAAAAGAAATAATTTTAACTTTATGTACTCAAAATATTAGCGATTCTTAAAATTGCTCTAAAAAAAGCCTTTATTTCGGGCATACTCATCAGTATAAAAGCCTTATTTTTGAAATAACTGGTGTCATCTTCTTATTTTCTTAAAACACGATGACTCAGCTCACAACCAATGTTCTCAAGCATCTTATCCATCAGATAGTTATGAGCAAAAATACTTTTGAGCTCAAACATTTTGTAGGTTTCAGAGGATTTAAATTTTTTTGGAATCAAGGTAGAGAATTCAGATTTAACCATCAAATTTTCATGAAAAAAGTAATACAAAATTCCAATAATAAACCTGAAAGACGCATTTTCAGATTTTAAAATGTAGCCTAATTTTTGTGTATTCCATCTTCTAATACAAAACTCACTCTTTCATTTACAATATACTCTATAGATTAACGATCAAAGCAAGCTGTGTTATGAGCCTTCGAAAGTATCCGATGGATGTTCAGAATTGCCCCCTCATTTTTGGAAGTCGTAAGTCCTACTGAATTTTTTTGCGACCTCCAAACCTAATGTTGATAAGCTTAAGTCGTAATTCAGGATAATATCTAACTTATCCCATGTCTAATATTAGTTTGAACATGGATTATTAAACATTGAACAGAGTTTCTCGACTGTTTATCTCTCTCTACATGAGAGGCCAAGGCAATGCCTCGAGTAGGATTTCTTTTACCCACCTGAGGCAGTGTAGCATCTGTTCACTTTATTGTTTATAAACTTTCACAAAAGACTATATATTTGGTAGATGCAGTGTCATGGTATGGGGGTTCATCACAAAAGAAGGAACTGGTAACCTTGTTTTCATAGAAGAAAGACTCAATTCAAAAATATATCAACAACTTCTAGAAGATCAACTGCTACCGTTTAAAGAAGAAATAGAAAATTCCCAAATTATTTTTCAACAAGATAATGCTCCGTGTCATCGTTCTTTATCAACAAAAACGTGGTTTCAAGAGAATGGAATATCTGTGTTGCCATGGTCTGCTCGAAGCCCCGATCTGAACCCCATTGAGTATTTGTGGGGAATTTTATCTCAGAAAGTTTACTCCTAAGAAAGAGTATTTTTAAACAGGCCAGAGCTCATCAAGAAGATTGAGGAAGATTGGAGATTAATTCCCAATGAGACTTTAGCTAATTTATATTGCTCAAAAAGATGTCTAAGAGTAGTAGAAGGAAAAGGAGATTTTACTAAATAAAAGTGAACAAATGTGTTTTTCGTTTTCTAATTCAATGAAAAAACGTAAATTTGTACTTTTAAGAATATCAATGAACCAATATGTTCGGGAGTAATCATAACTAGAAGAGTGAGAAATTTCCTTTTCAGTGGTATATTTTACATCTTGAAGGTATTTTTAATAAATGAGCTAGAAGCAATTTTAAATGAATAAATTCATTTTGTCGACCACTATAAAAGAGAGAATTTATACTGAGACTAAAATGCTATTTTATGTATCTCTAGAATTATGAAATCAACATTCGAAAAATAAATTTTTGCTATTCAGAATCGAATTTTATTTTTTCAAATTGCTATATTTTATCTTGGGTAAAGCCTTGTCAGATAAATGGTGACAGGAAAACAAATCTTATTTTTCTTGATTATTCCTAGAATCTAAACTCGAGTTATCATCTTTTCACTTGGTTCATGTTGTTTCTAAAGCCTCTCAATCTCGTAATAAGACCTAGTCTGAGAGCTTTTGATTGGTCCAATGCAAATTTTAAACTTGAGATATTATTTTAACTTAAAATAAGGTCTTCAATGAAGACTCTTCATTCTGGACATACTCATCAGTGTGATTCATAAGTAAGTCTTGTGATATGACTTTGATGACTCAGCTCAATACCCATGTGCGTAAACACTTGTCAGAACAAAAATGCACAATTCTGATCAGACGGTAAGACGCAACCTCATAAGATACTTTTATAATTTACTTGCAAGTAGTAAATGCTATTTTTTTATTGTTTTTGAACAGATTATTTTTTCCCCAATCCATAACTGTAGTTGAAGATAACAACAATAATTTATCATAAAGATATAGATGACAAAGTATAACATAATATTAGTAGTCTGCTTCTAAAATTTTATTTACACACTTTCAATGTGGGATACTTTGTTAATTGTTGTTAATCGTTAATTTATTCAGGGGACAAGAAAAGAATGAATTAATGACAAAGTTTATTGTTCCGATTGCTTTTGTGTTAGGGACCCACACATACACAAACGCACGAGAGACAATAGAAAAACAAGTTAATAATGATCATTGAATTCCCATATATATCTCTGAATAAGTAATAGTGTATCTCTTTCACAGAGGTGTGCTATTCTAGAAGGAAGAAATATGATTTATAATAGAGCCTATTATGTTAGGAGTGGTATAGACCAAGTGGAACAAATGAAATCCATTAGTCAAAATGAAGAATCTTCTGGGGCACATGTAGAATATGTAGAATATAAGATGACTAGTTCTGAACTTGTTTAAGCTCATGAAAGCCCGATGAACAGTTTGTACCATTGATACTGTTGCTCTTTCTGTAGTCTTAAGACTGCCTGGCAATTCAGTTAATCCTGTTACTTGGTTTCGAGATTATCTGATAGCTTCAAGAATCCCGGGAATCTATAGCTGATAATAAGTAATACACTTTGAAAGGAAAATCATCCAATTTATTAATAAAATCACTGGGACTTAAATTGCATATTTAAAGAGTAACAGTATTTCTATTCTGTTTAAATTAAATTTGATTTCTATAGTTTATTAATTTGTAATAATAAATATTGTTTTTAATGATCAGCTTGATGAATAAGCCTTTGGTTATCAAATTGACTTTAGCATAGTAGATTAACTATATTTATAATTTAAAAAATCATAAGCAACAAACTGTTCTATTGGCTGGGATTTACTCGATATTTTGAGGCTATCATCTTAAAATAGTATGAAAATATTTTATTCATTAATTTGTCAAAAGTTAAATTAAACCAGCTGAAGAAGTTAAGATTCAATCAGTTATATCAAACCTGTATAAACTGAGACGAAATCTAACAATGTCGGAGAATGTCAGGTAGAAATGGTTTTCAAAAATTTCAAATAGTAATAAATTTTGTGGATTTTTTTTGGCAGTTTTAATAATTTACTCGTAGGTTCATATGAAATTTAAGTCATACCGATTTTTAGACAAGATGATTTTCTTTTCTAAAGCTAATTGATCTTTAAGAAACCTACTCATGTTGCCCACGATTTAAAGAGAGAAAAATTTTAATTATGAAACATATGATAATTTTTCACATTTCGATTTAGCGCCAAAATCCCATTTTCACGAACTTTGAACTGAAAATGTTTATTAATTTCAAAGTAAGGGATTGATCAGTGGTTGATTTTCATGATCACAATAAGACAAGAAAGCCGAATATGCTGAATATTGTCGGATAGATGTTTTTGAGCTGGGTCACCGATGTCATGAGATTTAAAGTAAAAAGATGCCAGGATTTTTTCCCACAAATAAGGCCTTTATTTCGGGCATACTCATCACTGTGATACATGCCAAATATATAGGTTTTTAGAATTAAGTTATTGGTTGAAATTGTTCTTAAAATTCGATTGGATCATACCTGTTGCCAGGTATGCAAGATTATTTAGTAGACCTGGCAACAGGTATGATCCAATCAAATTTTAAGAACAATTTCAACCAATAATTTAATTCTAAAAACCTATATATTTGGCATGTATCACAGTGATGAGTATGCCCGAAATAAAGGCCTTATTTGTGAGAAAAAACCCTGGCATCTTTTTACTTTAAATGCTGAATATGTTTTAATGCAAAAGATTATTATCGTTCAGGAGTCGAATTTCGACTTTTTGATCATTTTCACTACTTGAAAATTTTCAAAATTTCGACTAATCGAAATGTGAAAAATTTTCATTGGAAAAATTATTTAGCGGATTTTTTTTCATATCGTAAATGTGGGCAATATTAGTAAGATTCCGAAAATTTTATAACGTATTCGAAATTTCTTGAAAATCATAATTTCCTAACTTGATATCAATTATCATTAAATTTATTAGATGTAATTAAGTCAAGAAATTACATATTATCAGTTAAACTTGACATTCTTTGAAATACAGTGTCAATAACAAGAATCTATCTATTCAATAAATCAACGATATCCTATAAATACAGGAAAGAATCAGTTGTAACTTAAACCAAATCTCGTTACAACAATGTTCAAGAGTCTCTTACTTGCTGTTGCCATTCTCGGTGCCTATGCCAAGGCAGATTGTGACTGTGATGGTCCCTATCACACTTGCTTGACTGATTGTGGAACCGATGCAATGTGTGCTATGAACTGCATGAATCCTTATATGGATTGCTTCAATGCCTGTAACTCTGAAGAGGGAGGCAATGATGAGACTTGGGAGGAAGAATCTTCAAGTGAAGAATATTCAGCTGGAGAATAAATAGTGTCCATCAAATACAGAATACTGTATTCAGAATAAAAGTTTTATTTTAGAACTGTAAGATGTATTGTTCCTTTCTAGTCCCTGGATTCTTTTGCTTTCCACCTTTTTACTGCGTATCTCTTTATTTCAATCTTGTGATAAACTAATATGATCCTGATCCTCAATTTGACATAAATTCTGAATCTCGTCTTAGAATGAATTAGTGCGTGTGTAGTACCTATCTTTCGCAGATTTATACGCGAAATATTTCATTAGCTGATAGGTTCTACACACGCACTAATTTATCTTGTAAAAATACGTTACGATGGAAAATGTCCGAGATGATTGCAAAAGCTATCCGTTGCCATGTTGGTTGCAAAATAAATTTTACGAAAAAATGAATAGCTCCATTAAATTCCTTATGAAAGTCTGAGCCATATATAAAAAATTCAGTGCGGTTAAAAATTTGGTGCTCACCAGTGAAATTATTCGGGCCAACTTCAATTTTGGAAATAAACTTGAATTATTCGTTTTTCACAAGTTTCTCCAAATTTGAATACAATTCGCAAATTCTAAGACGAGATTTAGAATTTTTGTCAAATTTAGGATTGAAATAAAGAGATACGCAGTAAAAAGGTGGAAAGCAAAAGAATCCAGGGACTAGAAAGGAACAATACATCTTACAGTTCTAAAATAAAACTTTTATTCTGAATACAGTATTCTGTATTTGATGGACACTATTTATTCTCCAGCTGAATATTCTTCACTTGAAGATTCTTCCTCCCAAGTCTCATCATTGCCTCCCTCTTCAGAGTTACAGGCATTGAAGCAATCCATATAAGGATTCATGCAGTTCATAGCACACATTGCAT
This sequence comes from Gyrodactylus bullatarudis, assembly GCA_012064415.1. Classification (NCBI taxonomy): domain Eukaryota; kingdom Metazoa; phylum Platyhelminthes; class Monogenea; order Gyrodactylidea; family Gyrodactylidae; genus Gyrodactylus; species Gyrodactylus bullatarudis. Next base: position 31,417 of record SSNU01000044.1, read on the forward strand.
CGGTTCCACAATCAGTCAAGCAAGTGTGATAGGGACCATCACAGTCACAATCTGCCTTGGCATAGGCACCGAGAATGGCAACAGCAAGTAAGAGACTCTTGAACATTGTTGTAACGAGATTTGGTTTAAGTTACAACTGATTCTTTCCTGTATTTATAGGATATCGTTGATTTATTGAATAGATAGATTCTTGTTATTGACACTGTATTTCAAAGAATAAATCATGACCCGTAATTTCTCATTGAAGAATTTAGAAATTGGGCTCCTTACATGCTAGTAATAGAGCTTACATAGTTTCAAGATAAATCATATTCTCGTGAGGTGATAAACGGACGGGTTTTTATTTTATATATATTAGATTATTTTATTTAAAAAAATTATTGAAATAGTTGTGCGACTCTGGCACATAATTGATAAGAGTTTCACAAATATTGGAAATGATTTTGGATTTAAAAATATTAAAATCAATTTGAAATCTAGCTCTGAGATGAAGGACAGTGAGTAAAATGGAATATAATCTTGTAGATCTCAGATTATAATGATTAGATGTTTTTGGGGCGAACTTTGAGTAGAGCCCTGCTGAAGAAGCCGTTCTTCTTAGCCACAGGGGGAGTAGATTGGCTTTGTCGAGGATCTACTTGTAGGGAAGTGGACCAAGATAGCTTTTAAGATGTGTATTGTATTCTTTCTAGTTTTCTGCTAGTACCGATATGAAGATCACAGAGATCCATAGTCAAGATATGGTAGAATGAGAGATTTATATAGTTTGAGACGAAGAGATGAATCGTTGACGAAATTTCTTAGAAAGAAGGTTTTATAACGTACCATATTTATAATATCTTTTGAATGAATATTGGTTTTGAGATTATGATCATAGGAGAGTCCAAGATCCTTTATGAGCGAAACTGTATTGAAGAATATATTATGATTGAGAGAGAATTTCTAATAGGCATGAGTTTAGTTTTACTCTGATTTATACTGAAACCTATTAAGGAAAGAGAATGCTTAAGATAATCCATTTCCCAGGAGATTAAACACCTGCCTTGAGCGATTGGAATGAGTAGTTTGATGTCAAGAATATTAAATTAGAAATGAATGGGCCAGTGATGGAGCCTTGAGGGACACCTGAAGTGATGGGAGAGAGCAGACTTTTGTCCATTGAACACAACTTGTATACATTTTGAATCATTGGACAAACTATGATCTTTTTAAATTAGATTTTTATGTCAAATTACAGTAAAAATATTTCTATTGACACATCTTATTTTTATTGTAACACAGTGAATTTTCACATTTTCAAAAAAACTCACTTTTTTCTTATCTAAATGTAAAGAAATCACTTGCTGCATTCTGATGGGTTGGGATAAATAATACTTAATTATGGGCTAAATATTCGTGTTTCAATAGAAATATTTTTACTGTAATATCAAATATATTCTGAATACACCCTGAAAAAATCCGGTCAATTTGGGAAAAATTAACGATTTTAGGGAAAATAGGAAATGGCGTATCAGAACATCAAAATTTTTAAATTCGATAACGGCAATTACGGAATCTTTTTGAGGTATGAGATAGAAAAGTGTTCGGGGGAAAAAAAATTCGTCTCTCTCTCTACTACACACTCTTTCATTATATTTAGAAAGATTGGTAAAAGGGAATCTCTTTTTGCTAATACAGAATTAATAATATCAATCATCATTTCTTTTAACCAATTTTAATACTTGGTAAATCGGTAAATTTTATCCTTTTTCTTTCATTTAACATGGCTCACATATGCTGCGTTGGGTATCAATCATAATTCTGAATCAGACTTTTCTATCATGTTTATTTGAAATGTCTATCAGGGCAGTTTTACAATAATAGCTATATCAAATACTGTACTACTTTTTCCACAATTCTCTTACAAACAATTGAAAGAATTTATTCAAAAACATTTGAGCTTGCTTCTGTGGATGCAAAATTTGGTCTTTCCATCTCAAGATTTGTATAAAACTATAAATAGTAGAGTATGCCAAATTTTTCAATTTTTCCCTGTCTTAATCTCATTCTGAAGATTATCGAAAACTAAGCATCTTTTCCCAGAAAACCATACGTTTTCGAGTTTGTTCTGATATACAAAATCTCGATTGAAAATTGCCGTTTTTGAACACGCGCCAAGATTTTTTCAATGAATTTTACTACTAGAAAGGACAAAATTAAGATTTTTGAATAGGTTTTGCAAAATTTTGAATAAAAATAGGGATTATAGAAAAAATTGAGTCTTTTTTCACATGTTGAAAGAAAGTCCTATGTAATTAGATTAATTTTGGGGAAATCACACTTTTTTAGGGAAAGTGAGATATTTATATGTCAGAATATGAAAAATTTTCTTGATTAAAACATGAGTCGTCGATTAAGACATTGAACATTGTTCGGGGATAATAAAATTTTGTATTACCCTAATAAATAGTAGTACCTGATCAATAAATCGTCGTAATATATATAGTATTAATTAATTACTTAGATGGATATACCTCAGATGAAGTCATCTTTAAATGGGGTGGTGCTGATACAGTAATCGATTCCGATGAAAACCTCAAGATATCCCAATTCGACTTGACAAACATCACCTATACAGAACGCACAAGGAATATTCCTGGAAGAGGTGCGTTTGTTTAGACTGTATTTGTTTAGCGTAAAATGATTTCTAATGTTTTTATATCTCCATTTCATGCAATAAAGTTAAAGGTAAAGTAGTAAAGTTTGAAGGTTTTTTTCTCCAAAGAAACTTAAGATAAACAAAGAAACTTTTCCCATTTTTATTCCTTATGAAAAGTTGCATTATTTCTTTAATTAATAGATAATACTGTATTGAATACACTGTGTATTCGTTGGTAAACATCTTTTTTTTAAGATTTCGAATAATAATCCAGTCAGTGGAAACTCACAATATACCTGAATCTTAACTGATTCCTCTAGGATTATTATTATTCTATTAAATTATTCTACTTACTTGAAAGTAAACACAAAATTAAAATATTGAATTTTTCTCTTTCAGGAGATATTCATCAGATGGTAGTCAATTTTCACTTGAAACGAAATAGCGGATACTTTCTCATACAGATCTATCTTCCAAGTGCCCTGCTGGTTATTATGTCATGGATCGGATTCTGGATCAATCGTGAAGCGACAACTGATCGTATTTCCTTGGGGATCATGACCGTCCTAACAATGGTCCTCATGGGTCAAGACAACAAGAAGGATTTACTGAATGTCCCCTATTCCACAGCTTTAGACATTTATATTGGCGGTTGTTTTGCTCATATCCTAGCTACTATAATCGAGTTTGCAGCGGTACATTATTTCACCAAGTTTGGATATGGAGAGTCTTACATTTTCATTTCGAAAACAGATCCGCCAAGAATAATCAAGTCAGATATGAACAATGACTTTCACACCAGGGATTTATTCTCCCAAGTATCTGAGAATGAGCCAAATCAATATTTGAACCCTAATACAAGTCCTAAAAAGTTTCAAGAGAGCATGTTCAGGAATTGTGTCGCCTGTTTAACCGGATCTGTAGAGTATAGGGAGTATAAGCTGAACAAGAGTAAAAATACACTGAACTCATTTAGTAAGATTGATGCTATGAGTAGAATTACGTTCCCGTTAGTTTTTGGTTTGTTCAATATTCTCTATTGGACTCTGTACGATTATATTTTATAATAATAAAACTATTTCTCTATAAAGTCATCTTTTTCTACTGAGAACTTGTATAACAATTGTAAAAATTCACACTATATTGCAAATACTCTCTATAGATTAAGGATAAAGCCAAGCTTTGGAAAATCACCCATCTTTGAGTAGCTTAGGATAGCTTCAGTCAGACGCTTTCTTTATAAATATTGCATACATAGACTTATAGCTGAATAAATATCCTTCCTAATTAGAGGTAAACAAGTTGAGAAAGTGTTGTGTTCCACTGGGGGAACAATGGGAGAAACAGGGTTTTAAAAAGCTGTATTGAATACAATTTATTCTTCACTAGAAGCATCATCTGAAGAATATTCATCACTTGAAGCATCTTCCCAAGTCTCATCCGAGTTACAGGCCTCGAGGCAATCCATATAAGGATAGATACAGTCCGTAGCACAGTCAGTACCGGGTCCACATTCCCTCACGCAATCGTGAAAGGAATTTTCACAGTCACACTCTGCCTTGGCATAGGCACCGAGAATGGCAACAGCAAGTAAGAGTCTCTTGAACATTGTTGTAACGAGATTTGGTTTAAGTTACATCTGATTCTCTCATAGGATTGATTCTGAATATTATTTTCTTACCAAGAGCTACTCTGTGCATTGTTTGTTTCAAGGAATAAATCATACTCCCAATTACTTATTGAAGGGTTCATTGTTCTTGAGTAATTCAATTGTTAAATTCTGAGGTAGTTTCAGCACAAATGACATGCTAGTGGGTGATTAATTGTGTCTCAGATAGCAATTGTGATCGAACATATTCTGGATCATATGCAACTCTAATAAATACTTCTGCTATCAACTCTAATCTAATATCCACTACACAGTTGTTTAAAATTAAATTAAAAACATTTTAACTTCAATGTCAAGTTTGATTGCATCGTTGTTTTTGGCATTCAAAAGAGCACTGAAGAATTTCAATTTCAATTTGACAACCGAGAAATTACTGGTAGATTTATTTTTGAATTTTTTTTTGCCCCCTGAGTTTCTGAATTATATTTTTTGTTAGACAATTATAATAATTAAAAAATAGATAAAAATTCATAAGTTCTGTAAGAGGATATACAATAAATATTTCAAGTTATTTGGATAGGATGGCAATAAGTGAATTCAAATTTAAAAAATGGTTACGTAATAAAAATAATAAAATAGTGAAAAATTAAGCCCCTCGAGAGATATCATTAAATCATTCTGGAATTATTGAAGATAAAGAAGACTTTTTGTATAATCTAATTAAGATCTGATATGCAACATGATAGCTACTACTAGCTAAGTGTGGTCACTGGTTATTGCTATATCCATATGAACTCTAACTTGATGGAGATTGTCTTCTCACACCTAGATGTTAGAGTTCGGATAAGTAAGTGTCAATTCCATAAGAGAGTCAAATAATATTCAACTCCCGGTGGCAGATGTATACGCGTTTCGTCCTTATTAGGACTCGTCAGTACACCATAGCCTGGATTCAACGTTGTGAGGCAACGCTTCTAACCACTAGGCTGGAACCCCTGTTCGTCTCCTATCACTCAACACTCCCATAGTATTGACACCACCTACACACTGGTTTTTTTTGAATAAGCACAAAGTTGAAATTCCAGCCTAGTGGTTAGAAGCGTTGCCTCACAACGTTGAAGACCCGGGTCGAATCCAGGCTATGGTGTACTGACGAGTCCTAATAAGGACGAAATGCGTATACATCTGCCACCGTGAGTTGATTATTATTTTTGACTCTCTTATGGAATTGACACTTACTTATCCGAACTCTAACATCTAGGTGTGAGAAGACAATCTCCATCAAGTTAGAGTTCATATGGATATAGTAATAACCAGTGACCACACTTAGCTAGTAGGTTTAATGTCTAAAAACAATGTAATTTCTACTTTGTGCTGATAGGATTAATTTTGGTTAAATCATTACATTCTGATTTTTAATTTTTTTTTCTATCATGTTGAATGTAGGGAATAAAAAATGATTAGAAAAGAAGGAAGATCTAAGATTATATGAATTTTCAAAAGTGTTGGCTGATTTTATAAAGGTTTTGATAATTATTGTATATTTTCTAACCCATAGAGGGCTAAGTCCAGATATCGAAATTTGTGCATTAAACGAGTCTAAACCTAGTTAAAATAAAGATGGGAATTAATGTTTTTTAAAAAATTCTTAATTTTTTCATCGAGAAATCGAATTAGATCAAGATTTTTTGGAATCTAGATCATGAGGCCCTCTTTCACTATACGGAGAAAAAAAATTGGCAAAAATCCATTTTTATGGAAAATACGGCAAATTTGAAATCTTGAAGTAGAGCCAAAATCCTATTTTTTGGAACTTTGCGTTGAAAATTTTTGTTGATTTCTAAGTGAGAAAGGGATCAAAAGTTGATTTTCAGGATCACAATAAGACAAAGAAATCAAGTATGCTGAATCTGGTTTGGAGAATCAACCTATAATCGTGTCAAAATCAAATTTTTATTTATTGATCATTTTCCCTACTTGGAAGTAAATGAAATTTGATATTTCAAATGCTTTGTTCAAATGTAAATGTGGATCTGCCTACGTCGGCCAAGCAGTGAGACCTATGAAGGCGCGAATAAAGGAGCATCTGAGAAGGGGAAACATTGGGTCGGCGGTACAAGAACATCTGATGGCATCAAATCACACTGCTGATGTGAGCAATTTCAGCATCTTGTTCCAAGCCAATCCAAGTGAATGTCGTATTGTGAGAGAACAAGTCCTGACCCTTTTATTCTTCTTATCTGATGAATTGCGAAATGTAATAAGAAAATCATTTCGAACATTTGATATTTGAAAAATCAGATGAAAACAATCCTTGATGTAGACTAAGACAAAAAATATCTTGCACACATCAGAAATCGATTTAAATGAGTTCACCTTTTCTTATTTCATTCTCCTAGATGACCAGAATAGAGAAAATCTTATTGATCAAGAACAGAGGGAGGAGCAAGTTTGAGAATCATCTGAAGTATGCCCATGGGATTTTGCATTATTTCATCTTCAATTTTCTAAAGTCCAAGCAAAATAAGAATTTTTGGAAAAAAGTTCATATTTCTTTTTTTACGTTTTTTTCCAAGATTCAGCAAAACATCGAATTGAATTTCTCTCAGAAATTCTATTAGAACGGAACAAATTTATTAAAGAGAAATTATTTGTATTTCGCAAGGTCTCAATCTCTAATCCTGATAAATATACGTAAAAACAATAATTGGAAATTATCTTTTAGATAAAATACTAGCAGAAATTTTCCTATTCTTACCAATTTTGATATTTACATCAGAATTCTTTTATATGAATTTCTCAATATTCTTGATTGAATCTGACTTTGCATCGAAACTTGAATTTTTTTTTAACTTACTTAGCTTTCAGAACTTATAGGTTTTCGTTTAGCACAGAATAATGCTAGAAAATTATCATTAGAAATGAAATCATTAAATTCATTGAAATTAATTTGAGATTATTTCGTGCATAGGTTTATGTAAGAATCAAACATTTAAATAATCAGCTAAAGACTTAAAATAAAATGCAGTCAGAAAAATTCCAAAAGGATCTGACATCCGAAATTCTTCAATTATAATTATTGGTGAAAATGATCATATCTAAGAAATCAGAGAGGATACATTTCTTATGACGAGATGTATCCCAATATATGATATATAAAGTAATTTTTTCTTTAGATGTAGTCAAATATCGGAGATAATCTTGTTATTTACGATGGTCCTGCATTGTTCCATCAAAAACTTTTTCAACAATGTGGCAGTCCTAAATCTCAAGTAAACTTTTCTTCTGATAAAGACATCTTTAAGCCAATTCATTTCATGACATCTAGTTCGTTTGGATTGATAAACTTCCGGTCTGATAACATCCAGGGTCAATTTGAGCTTGGTTATAATATTCATTATAAATTTGTCGAGAAAAATACCCTAATAAATAAGAAATCCAAGGACCAGAGATTCTACAATCCTAATTTCAATCATCAGAGTAAAAGATTTAAAGAAGATAAGAATGCCCAATTTAAAAACTACAATAGACCGTTTGTAATTCTCATGTCAATTATTATCAGTACATTTATTTATTGTATCTAAAAGATGACTGTATTTTACATCTAAAAAACTCAGTATATCATTGGATTCCTCCTCAAAAGTAAATTTAATATTTGGATGAATATTGTTTATTTTTGAGAAAAAATGTGGATGATACTTTTGTCGTTATGAAACCCAATGTGTCTATTGATGATTTTTTCTCAAAAATAAACAATATTCATCCAAATATTAAATTTAATTTTGAGGAGAAATCTAATGATATACTGAGTTTTTTAGATGTTAAACTAACCAAGAAAGTCGATGGATCAATCCAAAGAAACATTCATAAGAAGAAGACTGACAATGGCAAATACCTTCATTTCGCTAGTTTCAGTCCTATTTCTCATAAAGTTGGTTTGGTTGTCGGTCAGTCTAAAAGAATAAAAAGAATCGTAAGCGAAGAGGAACTTCCTAATGAATTGGAGAGATTGAAAAACAGTTTGATGGAAAATGGCTATCCTGCAAGATTTATTGATAAATTTATCTCTTTGCCTGAACGACAAACAGATGATACTATAATGTCAAATAATGAGAAGATCAAAACCGTTTTCATGAAACTAAATTTCAAAGGTGATGGCTTTAGCAGTGATGTAAGAAGAAAACTGACTAATCTTATAAATGACCATTATTCCAATATACAATTAAAAATTGTATTCAAAACACAAAGATTATTTAGTTTAATTCATAAGGATCAGCTCAAGCCAGAAGAAAATACTCTCTTAATTTATAAGTTTCAATGCGACTGCGGTTCAACTTACCTTGGAAGAACTATTAGAAAACTAAGAACTAGGACAAAAGAACATCTTTCAAAGAACACTTCAGTTCATAAACATTTGACGGATAATAATCATAATAATGACTATTCCAATTTTTCAATATTTTATTAGAACTCAGGTGATGACAGCACTGATCTCTGGATTGAAGAGAAATTCTTTATTAATACTATTAAACCAGATCTGTGTGTTCAAAAGAACCATACATATTCTCTTATATTACCTTGGCCTATGTGAGCTTTTTCACCCATTTTTCTCTTCAATTTTGCTAATAATAAGTTATTATTATTAATAACCAAAGATATTCTCGATGGGATTCAGATCCGGGCTGTTGGTAGGCCAATTTGGAACGTTCATTAAACCATTTGATTGGAGATAGTATCGAGTATTTAAACAGAAAAATATTTAAAGGCTAGAATAAAATATAGTGATGGGTAACTTGTAAAACTTACGAAGAATGAAGTATGGATTCTGGCATGGTCCATTAGAAATAATGACTGATTGTCAGTCAGTGCTTCCATCTCCTCGATAAAATCTAGATCTTCCCGATTTAAAACTCTTCTTTCTTGTAGATTAGGAGAGACATCTTCTGGAATACTCTCCTCTGATAACTCGTCAGAACCAGAAGTGAATACTAAATTTTCGTCAGTACCGTCTGATCCTGACCATGACTCTTCTGATTCGTCATTCGGATTCTACAGAATTAAATCTAAATAATTAATTATTACGCATCATTATTAATAATTATAATTAAATTAATTACCTTGCAAGTTCCTCAACATATCCAAATGGGCGTATGGATTAAAATTAGGAGGAGTCCAATGATTCAAGAGCTGTAATCCATCTTGAAGCAATTTACAGAATTTAACAGAATCTGTAGTTCCTTCGCTATCGAGAAAGATTGGTTTTTTCCCGTATGCCATTATTACAACAAATGACTTTCTGTTGTAATGAACACGAGTCGAAGCATTCCTAATAGACTCTGGTGCCCCTGGAAATACTGTGACAAAGCCATTGTTCTGGGGTCTCTTGTGTTCGAAAGTTACCTCATCAATGAAAATTACTTTTTTCCAGAACTCTATGTCAAGTATAATAAACATTTGAGCAAAATTCAGACGTTTTCTTGCAATTTCGTTTGTGGTATAAGGTTTCTTGATAACCTTTTTTCTGACATATTCATTTTTCTTTGCCATTCGACAAAATGCTGAATAACTAATATCAGGGAAATATTAGGAATTAATTTCCTTGAATGTCATATTTGAGTTGTTCCTCATGAGCCGGAGTGCTCTTCTTTCCTGAGTAGCAGAAATAGAACATTTTCTTCCTCCAACATGAGGTTGACTGGACTAAGTAGTGTCTAAGAATTCATAATATAATAATCACTTACCATTTCTTATGTTATTAACAAGAGTTTTGCTAACACCAAATATAGCAGCGACTTTTCTTGACGAATTATTCTGCGCTGCTATTCTTATAAGAGAATGAATTTCTTCATTTCTGTATTTTAAAGGTCTTCGAGGATTTTCTGGTCTCAACTGATTTGCAACCTCTCTGTCCTCTTCTCTTATTCGCTCCACTATAGGACCTGTTCGTCTTCTTGGTTGAGCGTTTCTTCGAATATCACGAACAGGTTCTGTCCGTCTTCGTCGATCTTTTAAAGGAATTAATCAAGAAAACTCACTAGCCCTTTGACCTCTAATCGCTTCATCACCCATAATAAAATCGTCAAAACGACGATTATTATTTCGCCTTTCTCTTTGAGGTCTATTATTCATTTTTATTATCGTATACTATGTAGTACACAAAGATATTGAAATGAAAAAGGCTTGTTCATTCTTAAAACAAATCTTTCAATCAAAAATGTTTACGTTGTTTATTCAAATCAAGTTTAATTTTTTTCAAACTTGAGGAAAAAGGAGGAATATCATTTTTTTACAATTTTAGAGATTATACAAGAGCTTTGAAGTTTTTTAGCATTTAAATATATTAAATCAACTATTCTGAAAATTATGGCTATCAAATCTCAGCTTAGATATTTCAGAAATTTAAGATTTCATATTGATCCTCTTTTATCAGATATTTCAAGTTGAAGCGTATAGAAAAAGGTCCAAATCTTGGTTTTATGTATGCAATAAATTATTAAATGTTCTCATATGTAAATTGCACTTATAAACCGATAAATAAACCTCTCTAAAATTATATGCATCTTCATTTGCATGAACAGTCAACCACCCATAATACTGAATTTTCCTGCCTTTACATGGTATTATATACATTTCAGTAGGAATAGACCAAGAATAGTTCAAAAAAATATATATATAACTTTATCGGAGTTTATCAAAAGAGGGTGGCCATTGAGTTTCGTCTCCAGTATTTTACTCAGTGTCAAGATTTCCTTTTAGAATCTAGTTTTAAATGATTTATTTTTTATTCAAGGAAACTTATCAAAAAGATAAAATGTCTTGAAACATTGCTATCACGAGAATGTCCAATACAAGTCGTTTCCTTGATTGTAAACTACTTTAAAGAGACAAGGCCATCTGATGAATGTGAAATCGACTCGATTCTGGATAGTAACAAAATCGAATACGCTCATCAAAAGCTGATGGAAATTTCAAACTCTTCTCTTCATAATAAACTTACTCAGAATGATTCTCCTCTAAACGGATATAATCCTATTTCAATTCGAATTTTAACTTAAACACGATAATAGTTTCAACTTTTATTTCAACGTGTATATCTAATTTATTTCCATACTAATTGTGCATTTTATGGCTTTTATAGATGAAATTTTAGATTTTATTATGTAATATTGGAAGGAGAAACCAAGTTGAAAAAAAAGATTTTGTACAGTATTGTTATCGTTTGTGCTCTCAAAAAAGAATGCAATTATTGATTTTTTGAAAACTTTGAGTGATGTTGTTGTTCTATATTACAGTAATTTGTACAAAAATTTTTAATAAAAACCCCATCAAATGGTAGGGGAAAATGTTAGTTTTATTAATACTCCGAAGCATGAAATGATTTCTCATTCTAATTTCGGAGTTTTCATCTAATTTAATAATGATCATTTTTAGAGAAAAAATATCCAAAAATGTAAATCAGTTACTGTGTTTTTTCTCTAATCTTTTCAAATACATTTTTTGTATAAAATATTTTTTTGAATTGTTTTTTATTACTGAATTTTTTGCTGTACAATGAGGTAATAATAACCCATGTTATGAAATACATCTGAATTACATGACTAATCTGAATGTTTCCTGTCAACCATAAAACCCAGGCACAATAAATCATCATTTTGTTTCATTAGGAATGTGAAATAAGGGGATATTTATAATGACAGGGGAGAATCCTATTTTCAGCCTCATGGACACACAGTCATTTCAAAGGGATAATTTCCCATCAGAATAATTTAAATTCTCTGTCTTCATGTTGGTTAGTATTAAAAATACTGTATATTTTTGTATTTATTTACAAGATGCATTTTATACAATATAATCGGTATTTAAACCCTTTATATCTTGTTGTTTCACTAGGGGAATGCAAAACTTTCTCGAGCGATAATTTGAACTGAGAGATACGTAAAATAATTTTTTCCATTCTCATTAGAAAGGAAATTTGAACGATAATATTGCCGAACTTCATCAAGAATATTTTCGTTTGGTTCTAAACTCATAAGGAAGGTTAGAGAAGACAGACGTATATTATAGTGATAAACGTTATATTTCGCCGGGTCTCTTCAGACTCTACCCCGGTAACATTTAAATACTATTACAATGCAAAATATTCTCTGGCTTCCATTGGTCCATTTCGTGATTGTATTTTTAGGCATTGCTAGGGAGGGGTAAAGAGTTTTCAACGTGAAAAACTCTGCTCACAACTAATTATCTATTTCTGCCTTTTCATAAACTGATCAATTTTCTGCTGACCACTGTCTCTACGTCGTTTTCTCTTCACTTTTTCACAGCTTTTCTTGTCGGTAATTACAGGTTGGGTCATAATTAGATTATCAACTTCTGTTGACTTCTCGTTAGTTTCACTTTTATCCAACTCTGTGACTGTTGCTGGGGCTGTACTTGTAACTAGAATTGATTGATTATCGGCTTCAGCCAACTTCTCGTTGTTTTCATTATTGCATCTAGTTTCCTTTTGCGTAGAGGATAGGGGGGGGAAAAGAAAAAGTTGTGGGTTCAAGAATCTTACTTATTTTCTCGATTTGTTTGCGCTTTATGTGAACATCTCGACCCTTGAATCCCAATTTTCTCGCCAATTCTTTTTGGACGCACAAATCTGGTTTCAACTTGGTGATGAAATGTCCTTCCGCACACCCAAGGTTGGTTTGTCTCACTTTACTGGATTCACTTGGATTAACTTGATAGAAAGGAAATTCATTAAGCCACAAAAAAATATTTAAAACTCATAAAGCTTTTCATTGATGTTAACCAAAGTTACAGTGAAAAAAGCATTCAGATTCGGAATCAGCGTAATTACATTCAAATCAGTTTCATTTTATTTGACAAGACACTCAAAAGGGTCCCAAAAGTTCCCAGTTGGAAAAAGAACAAATATAACTCAAAATCGAATATAAACTGTTAGCTTTGGAAACGAGCTTGAAGAAATTTCTTGTTTTAAAGTTAGAAATTAATTAATTCGTATCAGCTACGTCACATATATGGATCCGGATGGGAGTTTAGCTTTTGGACTTGACTCTCTTAGTACCGAAACATCTGGAAGAGACTTTAAAAATATTTGTTATATCCGATTCAAATATCTTTAGATCCTGTAAAGTTTGATAAAGTGGGAATTTACTTCATTTATATTGTTAAATGATAAAATTAAAACAAAATACTTTGGTTCATTCTTGATAAATTATTCTTTTACAAAAGGTTATCAATTTTGCCTCGACTATTTAGGTGGTCGATTTCTTTTATTTTGGCTTTGCTTACTTTAATTTTATAGCCTTTCAAAATAGTAGTATATAAATCTTTTTTTATGCCTTTGATAGCAATGTAGTTATTTTTCTAGTGAAATACACTGAAGTTTTTATTTTGTTTAGACAATCAAAGTAACCAAATCTTATCAGGAATACACATTGTGTATTACACAATTGAAGCTTTTGTATCATGGTCGAGTATATTTTTATACAAAAGTTCTTATGGCATAAGATTCTTATGCAGAGGTATTTTTCGAATCGAATGATAAACCTAAATATTTAATTAATTGTTGATTTCTAAACTCATAAGGAAGGGTAGAGAAAATGAGCGAATGTTTTAATGATAAACGTTATAATTCGCTAGTTCTCTTCAGACTTTACCCCAGTTAACATTTATACATTATTACAATGCAATAATTTGAGTCCTTCCATTGATTTTGATGCTAGGACTTCCTTAGGTAGGGGGTATGGGAATCGTTCAAATTTAATTAATTAATTTTGAGGAGAAAACAAGTTAGCTATGCCATACAGTGTGAGTACTTTACTATTCTTTTCAAAATTGTTTTACAGCATATTTCTTCTTAACTTTTTTTGTGGTGTTGGAATATTTGCCAAGTATATCTTTTAAAAGAACTCTATGATTTGTATTAGGAATATTTATTTTTTTAATTTATTCCAGTTACAGTATAATAGACCGATGTTTTTTTACACTTATAGTCTCATTATTTTTTTTTAATTTTCATCTTCAGTATCAATACATGAAATAATTTCAAAAACAGTATAATATACCAATATCCTTTCGCTCACAGTATCAATGATTAGAAAAATTTATTGACACAGTATCATTTCATGTTATTTCTCGAAAATATTTCATCATACTACTGATATTTTTCCTATACAAACTCGGCAATATTTTGGATTTTTAACATCAGTTTTGCTTTAATTTTTTGTAGAGGTAATTTTTCTTCTTACCCGTTGCACATATCGCAGTCTATAAAACTTTTCATATGAAAACTGAAGAGAATTTGAGTAAAGATTATCTGATGTTCATCATTCAGAAGAGCATGATTATCTATTTGTATCATCAGATTCTTACATGAAAAACTAGAAATCCTATGGATCAATGAGACATGGTTTTTTACTAATTACAGGTTGGGTATCAGGTTAAAAAGTTATTTGTTATAAAGCTTGAAAAACGAGGATCAAAGTTTTGCATTGTTTCTGAATCTGCGACAGAGCATCTAACAAACTTGTAACGCGATTAAAGATCTAAAGTGCTCTTTGAATTTTTTCTATCGACGACGTTCATATCTTCATTTTTCTTTAGAATAAAAACTGTTTCTAGTAGGAAGACAAAAGAATCTTTTTCTATGGTTTTTTCCCATCTTCTTCCTCTTCACTCCTACTTCCAGTTTAACTTGAAATTATATATAGTTTTCAGTTGAAAAGAATTTGTCATACCAATTGTATAGTATAAGAATAATAATAATATTATATTTGCCTACGATTCTAAAAAAAACTATTGAATATTTTTTTAGGTTGGGGAGGTTGTTTATTCTCAAATGATGAATGTGTGATTGTGACAGAGTTTAAAAATAAATTTGTCCCATTTCTAATAAATTATTTAGCGTTGGCTCACCCATAAACAAGAAAAGATTAAAATTCTTACCATGTTTACATTTGATTTCTATTAAATTGAACTTAATTTGAACACAAAAATAATTTTTATTTCGAGGTTTAATTTATTATGTAAAAATTGTGCGTTTTTAAACATTTTACAAAACTTTTGTGTGGGTAATTTCTGTCAAAATTGTTTATTCCTTTCAAAATATATTTTTATTTCTAGAACAAAGTGTACATTTCTCAAAATATCATCAGTAGTGTCACTCTAAAAATGACAAGAGTTGAATACATTAGTTTATTGAAAGAAATAATAAAAGTTTAGGAATAAATGCAAGCTGAAAAACACCAAAAATCTCCTATGAGTAAAAAAATCTTTTTCTTATATTTGATGATAAATTTATTATTTAACCCTTGGATGGCACGTTAGAGTGGGTCGTAAGAAAGTCGCCTTCATTTTCATACTATTTAAGGGACGTTGAACTGTAATTCACTCTCTAATTCCCACTCTAACTAGAATATGGACTTTATTAAGCCAGAGAAGTTGAGAAAAACTCGCAATCTTCACGAAAAAGTTTAACTTTAAAATTTTAATTTTTCATCAAATCTTAATCCAAAATATCAGCATCAAATAAATACCTTCAAAATTGATTGAAATTTTGAAAAAAAGGTTGAAAAGGTCAGAAATTTTGGCCAAATTCTATATTTTCTTCTTACAACTTACCAGTTCATTTAATCGTGGAATTCAAAAAATAATTTTTCTACTGGCTATCCGGAGGTAAATATTTAGTTTTTTATAAAAATAGTTCTGATCTTCATGTCAAAGTCATCAGGAATTAAGACTGGTCATAGTGGAATCCAAAACAATAAATTTTTTCCTGACTATACATAATGCGTAAAATAAACTCAAATATCAGATTTTTCAAGTGCAATAAATTCCTTAGTTTTTTTTTCATTTAGATTTAAGTTTTGTTGCTTAAGATATATCTATAATGTGTTCAAAAAAGGGATTTTTATGCCCAGAAATAAAACTTTTATAATAATTTCTCGTTTTACCAGTTCAGAAGAGAATAGATTCATAAAAATAATACATAATCTTGGAGCCAATGTTTCATATATCTAATTTATTCAGGCCATATTGAGAGTTTCTGAGAATTAATCTCAAATAATTGAAGTCAATGAATCATTTTTTGAGGTTATTCAGGCGAAAAATCGACTCAGTTTATGGTGCAATCAAAAAGAAAATGAAGATAGGAAGGTTAATTTCTCATTCAGTAAAAATCCCTGAGAATAAAAGGGTTAAATACCAAATTTTATTCCCCAACTACAAGAGTTAAACTTACCACGGTAAGTCAAGATTGATGCATAATATACCACTGAAATTCTTTTCGGAAAATTTCGGCCTATTATGTCACAGGTTAAATCAACTTTACTTCCTGATATGAAACTGATTATTTTTAAGCATAGAACAAGATGGGACCCCAAGTAAAATTTCGATTTTTTTTCGGTACCAGCCCTAATCCTATGCAAAGAAATGGGGAAAGTCTTTGTTTTCATCAAAAATGAATCTTCAACTTCACCGATATTCAGTTATCAAAGGAGCAAGGAGTTCAAATTTCAAAAATTGAATCGGAGATAAAGCAGCTTTTGAACGTTTAGTCTATGAACTGGGTCTATCTAATAATCGTAAGGATGACTCTAATACAGAGAAGTTCAAACTTGATCTTTTGTCTATCTATAGAAGTTTTGATCGAAAACTTTTAAAATCTAGTTTACTTTCTAAGAAACATTTTGTAGCCCTTAAAGAACTTATATAAAATGAAAATATATTCTTAAAAAACCTGACAAGGGTAAAGGGATAGTTATTATGAATAAGGATGATTATTATAAGGCAGGGTTAGATTTCCTCTCAGATGAGAGTAAATTTCATAGCACTGGGCAAGATAGATTTTCATATACTAAACAAATGGAATCCATGAATAAAATAAGGGACTATTTGTAGAAATATAATTTTTGGTAGAACTAGGAGTTTCATAACTAAGAAACATACTGGGATGTCTAGATTATATCTGCATCCAAAAACACATAAGATAACTAATGGGATTGTTCCTGAGATTTTCCTAATACGGCCGATCTTGGACATGTCGTCATTTCCACAACATAATTTAGTGGTTGATAGATATATTAAAACCAATACATAGGTTCAAAAGAGATGATTTCATCAGATGTTAGTTCTTTATTTCCTAATGTACCAATAGAAGAAACACTTACTATTATCAGTTCTTTTATTGATGGTTTTGAAATGCAGAGTAAAAAATAACAGACCTAATAAGGATCGGTTGTATAAATGTTCCTCTATCATTTCAAAACAAAGTTTTCATCCAAAAAGATGGGATAGCTATAGGTTCACCTCTTAGTCCTTTATTAGCTGATATCTTCTTAGGCTGGTTAGATGTCTGAAACAATCAATTCTTTTACTCATGTTTACATCAGATATGTCGATGAAACTTTTATTTTAATGAAAC
This sequence comes from Gyrodactylus bullatarudis, assembly GCA_012064415.1. Classification (NCBI taxonomy): domain Eukaryota; kingdom Metazoa; phylum Platyhelminthes; class Monogenea; order Gyrodactylidea; family Gyrodactylidae; genus Gyrodactylus; species Gyrodactylus bullatarudis. The sequence continues at coordinate 49,096 of SSNU01000044.1, forward strand.
CTAACGTATCATCAAATGATTAATTCTTAAAGAGAAACTCTTTTCATCCGAATATTAAGTTTACCATAGAAAAAAATTCTAATGATGTGAAACTGACTAGGACGATTCAATTCAAAGAGACATTTTCTAAAAAAAGACTGCTGATGTGAGCAATTTCAGCATCTTGTTCCAAGCCAATCCAAGTGAATGTCGTATTGTGAGAGAACAAGTCCTGGGCCGAAACCCATTATATCAAGGTACTTAAGCCTGATTTGTGCAAGCAAAAAGAATTAGCTACACAATTGGGTTTCACAGGTAAGAAGCGGTTTACGAACAAGAAAAAGTTATCAAAGGTTGCAAAGATTTAAAATTGTATATATATCTAGCAGGTGTAAGAGTCTTATGAGATCCGGTGAAATATAAGCTTTATCACTAAATATTCACTTGTCTTCTAAATCCTTTCAATGAATTCTTCATTGGAAACAGATAATATTCTTGAAGACGTTCGGCGTTACTTCCCACTTTATGTCAATGAACCGAATTCTTCATATCCCCATAAGAAGTATCTTAGAATCACTAAATTATTATCGGAGCAAATGGCCCACCTCGAATTTTATGGCCATTGTCTAGAATGCCAGAAATTCAATGGATTTACTTGGACGAAGCTCAAAAATTCTAATCAGCCACTTACTACACAGAACGCAGTTGAATTGGTTTCCAAATGGATCAAGGATCATAGATCAAAAATAGAAGAACTTCAATTCCAGAAATCCGCAGCTTTCAATAACCTGAACCCGCTTCCTGATGAAATCAAAGAAAAATTGTTAATCAAAATTAACGATATTTGTACAAAATTCTATGAAAAGAAGAAGATTAAGCTTTTTAAGTCGAGAGTAAAGATGAAGCAATTTTCCCTGAATTTAATTCCTGTGTTTTTAATTTTTCAGGTCTCTTTCTTTGCATGCTAAACAAGTTCTAAGTCTTGGTCCAAAATTCTGCATCCCCAACAGAACTAAAGTACAAGTTGAAACCGATATTGGATTTGAAACATTTTTCGACAGGACAGACCTCATTACTGCGACCTCCGAAGATGCCA
>SSNU01000044.1:53940-76100 GCA_012064415.1 Gyrodactylus bullatarudis
TTGCTAGCTCAACCCAAATTGCAGAGAATAATGTGGTCAATCCAATTAGTGAACAAAATGAGCAAGTAGTTGAATCTACGTCTCAATGCAATAATCTACAGTCCTCTTCCCTAGTAACAAGTACAAATAAGAGTCTGATGAGATCCGGTGAAATATAAGCTTTATCACTAAATATTCACTCTTCTTCTAAATCCTTACAATGAATTCTTCATTGGAAACAGAAAATATTAAAGAGAAGAGGGCCAATAGTTGAACCTTGGGGAACAACCGAGTTTATAAATTAAAGTTTACTTGTGGTGGAGTTAAAAGAAACAAATTGTTTCCGATTAGATAAGAAAAACATATATTATGTGAAACACTTTCACTACAATTTAGAACAGTTTCAATATTTAAATTCGATTTTCTTTCGATCTAATTGGATATTTTTGAAATTCATTTTCAACAGATTAAATAAAACATAATTCTAAATAATTGGAGTTATTTTTAATCAATATAAAATCTATTTAGAAATTATCATCTTCTTATTGTAAAAGTATTTCAACTTTTACATTACAAACTTTTGATAACCGTCTGAAAAAATGTCAAAAAGTCAACAACCTTCTGTTCGAGATATTTTATACATGCTGATGATATTAATGACTATAGTAATCAATGATTACTTTTTTTCTTGCTATAATGATAACTATTATATTATCCGTCCCTTGACTACTCCCTCTCAAATGCATAGAATTCCATTTAAGACTCGATAAAAACCAATTAAGTCAGCTTTCAATAATGTTTTCTAACATGAAATATTCGTTCAAATGATATTCATTTGTACTTTTCATTTGATGAATAACAATTGCGCTCATGTTAAGATATAAATTTAAATTATCTCTGAGTTTTTCAATGAGTATGTTTAAGAAACTCCTATCAGGTTTATTTCCTAATAAGGATCATCGATTAATTTTTCAAGACTCCTTGGTTCAATTTTGCTGTATGGCAAATGGCTTTGAACAGGAAATATGTAAACTCAAGACTATTTTCTCTCTTAAACTGATGAAAGCACTAAAAAGTCAAGAGCCTAATGATTTTAAGGCCCTTGCCGATGATACTTCATATTTGACGACTGATGGCATTGATTTTTTCGAATTGTTCATGAAAAAGATTTACGAGTGCATGGTAAGATGAATAAAATTCACTGTAGAAAAGAACTGAAGCTCTTGAAAAACTTTTTCTGCACAAGATGAATTATCCAAACGGAACCCAATGTGACACAAATTATTTCTCAATTTCCGTGGAAGAAGGTAGAACAGATTTTGTAAGTCTCTACCTACCTAATTTCTAGGTTGAGGCATTTCATGAAGCCAATAGAATTTTAAGTCGTTCTGACTGTAAAATCCATGAACTAGGAGAGTTTGTGATTTTTGTAGTTGTACGAGAAAATGATGAGAACCCAACAAATTATCACAGCTTTAAGCCAAGGCAAATCAATAATTATATTGGGAATGGAATGAATGATACTTATAAACTGGTCGGCATAATGGTAACTTTCATTTTTATTTATCTGTATGAAGATGGCTGACAAGAAAGGAAGATATTGTATGCTAGACTTAATTGATTTTAATTAAAGTTACCAATAAAACTACTGATAAAGACAAGATTCGAGTGATTTTGGGCTCTTCGACATTGTTGGGTCAGATCACTGACGAAGACGTAAGTCTAAAATTTCCTCTGAGACTGTATATTTAACTGTACATTTCATTTTCAGTACAAAGCATATGAAATGAAATACAAAAATTCTAACATTCATTCTAAGTATTCAATACTTTTTAATACCTTTTTTTACTCTTTTATATTTTAGATTAAATCTGCTGTTTTTTTAATGTATGAAAATAAAGGGGAAAACATTTCTGTAAGCTAAATAATAACTGATTGAATAATTGATATTGTGAATTTTAGGATGAACAAGAGAATTTACTCGATCATGAATCTCAAAGTCAACTATAATTTCGAATCCGATTAGATGAGAAATAACGAAAAATTTTATAACTCTAAAGAATAGAATCATTTGATGTTGAGCCTTTTAATAGAACTTAAAAGATGAAAAAATTAATGTATAAAAATTAATTTCAATAGAATATAAACATTTTTAAAAATAAAAAGTATTGCATCATCCATACTTACTAGAATAGAAGAACATTTCGTTCCTATAGGTTCTCCTGAGGGATATATTACCTAATGCACCTAAAACGAAATATTTCTTGTGAAAAATATAATTGTTTGCTTAGAATTTTGATTACTATTTAAATTCGCCGATGATATTAAATTTTTGTTTCCAGTCGATAATGTTATGAATATTTTTTAAAAATCAATAACTACGGGAGTGAATCAAATCACAATTCCAGATGAAAGCATGTTTATCCAAATGTTTCGGGGGACTTACGGGGTCCTGTGAATGCATTGTATAACATTACGAACATTAGTCATTAATGACTCATTGCACAAGTGATGTGGATAATAACCCCACCCCATGTGAGAAAAATAGTCAGAAAGATTTTCTCAATATTTAATTCTGATTTTCAATTTCAAGAAGATTTTTAAAGTTGCTTTCTGCAAATTCTATTAGAAACATGGTAAGGAAATGATCAGCGGAAAAATCTCTTTCGAAAGGTATTAATTTAGTTGAAAATTAATTTTTAGCCTATTTTGGGTAAATATGTCTGCTTACAAGTAGTCACGATTTACGAAAGAGATTTTTGAGGGGTAAAAATTAGGGGGATAACTTTTACACAGTTATTAAAGAGGGAGTACTGTACTACAATTCACTTAAAGAAGCTCTTAATTCAATGGGTTTAGAAGTTAATCGGAACAAATGTAAGATAATGATACCCAATAGTCTTCCAGAATCATTTTTAAGTAATCTCCACATTCCTGGAGAATTTGTTCTTGACACCTCAGACCTTGGATTTCAAATATCCTCTAATCTTAAAATTTCGCCCACTTCCAAGATAAGCATGATTAACAAACGACTCTACTGTATTAACCAGTTCTTATCTTCACCGGTAGCTACACTCAAAGCTTATAAAAGCTTAGTTCTGCCTCGCTTCGACTATGTTTTGCCTCCTACCCCAAGCATTACATATAAAAGTGCTATAAAGTTGGAACAAATTCAATATATCAGATAAAAAAAAGAATTTTTTAATTAGAGAAATATATATTTCGCCAGGTCTTATCAATCTCTAATCCTGGTTTAATTAAATGATTATAAATATTAGTTCAATGGAATTTATGTTAATGAAATTGTAAAATTCTTGAAACACTTCCAATTGATGAAAAACCAAAAAACTTCAGATTGTCGTAACAGAGCCAATTCTCCTGCAAAATCTTTTCACGCAGGGTAATTTTTAACTCTCTACCTGGCGAAATATATATTTCTCTAATTAAAAAATTCTTTTTTTTTATACTGATAATGATGAATAACTCTATGGGAATTTCGGAAGTATATGTAAGTATACGTGAATATTTAATACATAATAAAATTCAATATAGGTTTCTAAAATCCATCTACCCTTGCCTCTATCCTAATGATCTCATAATATCATTTGGCTTTGCCCCACTGTGGGTCAGGAGGCTGGCTTTTGTGGTAAAATTTTTCCTGAAATTTGTCTCTAAAATAAATAAAGGCTATAATCTCAGGAACTCCTGTTATGAAGGAAACTTCCTGCCTCCACACTTTAAACTTTTAGAAAAAAATTCTCCCTCCAAGAATGTGACAATCTTAATGATCTTAAATCTATAACTACTTATATTAGATCTAAAATTGACTATTCAAAATCCCTTCTTTCTCCACCTTCATTAATCTTATCTTTTTAATCGAATATTTATTTGAAAATATCATGGAATTTCAGTATATGACTTTTCGACTGCTCCTAACTTAAGTTGAGGAAATAATGAAGTTTGACAATTATGAACCTACAGTGCAGATTATCCAAGGATGAGGTCGAACTGTTATTTTAACCTGCTGTAAATATCTACTTTGTGATAATGTTTATTTTATAAATAACAATTTTATTTTGATTTAATCAGCGAAGATTATATATAACTATCGAGTTCTATAAAATGATTGCAACATATACACTGAATGTCGTTCCCGAACCAGACCATTACCAAAAACGGTATTAACAATAATAATTCATTCTTCAGGGATCTTGAATCATCAAAATTTCCCTGATTTTCAAGCAGTAAAAAGGATCAAGAGATCGAAATTTAATTTTTAAATGAAATATAACCTCATCTAGCTCGTGTTCCCGGAAAAAAATATAGCGAGATAGATTAGAGAAACTATTCTGATTACAGTGTTTATTCATCTGGTGAATATTCTTCTTCCCCATTCTCTTCATAGCCTCCCTGTTCAGAGTTGCAGACGTCGAGACAATCAACATAAATATTAGTACAATTCACAATACACATTGTATTGGATCCACAAGAAATCACGCAATCGTGATGGGGATTTTTACAGTCACACTCTGCCTTGGCATAGACACCGAGAATGGCAACAGCAAGTAAGAGACTCTTGAACATTGTTGTAACGAGATTTGGTTTCAAGTGCTACTTCAAGGTGATTATATCTTGTAATTTTTATATGATGTATTTTTGATTGGTCAAGGATCACGCTATCTTTACCAATAGATTCTTTGTAAGGAAGCTGTTTTTTAAGCAATAAATCATTGATTCATTGATCATCTTACATTAAGAGTCATGAAAAATTCTTATTTGAGGTAAAATTCACCTGGTTATTGGATAAATTATGTATTGATTCTGGTGCTAATTTTGGCTCTAATTCTGAATCTGGTTTCAGATTTGAAAACTAAATTTTGAATTTCTCAAATTGATAATTTCAATTTTCAATTCTTGAGTATCTTTAAAAAACCTTCCGTGATTTCTTATGTACTCTCTAAATGCTCGGCTCAAAATCTAGACTCACTATTAAAGAGACTCTATAGTGTTTACTATTGTCAGATTTTTCGGCAGTGTTTTTCAGTTATTTTCCTATTTATAAATCTACTAGGATATGAGTTAAAATTTAGAGAAGCTCGTCTCTACATTCTTATCGAGAATTCTAATTGATCGTTATTTAAAACGGTCTTTTCGCACCATTTCAAAGAGTTTAAAATAATATTGATTCCACAATCAAATGTCTGTAATTAATTTTTTTTATTAAACTACTTACTTGAAAGTAGACTAATTAATTGATACAATTAAGATTGTAGCGGTATAATTAATAATTATTAATTATGGATATGGAGTCCATATTATGGACAATGTATGAAATTTCAAAGTTGTTCTTCCTAGGATTGAATTTAAGAAAACTTATTAAAACTTATATGAATCTTACAATGTATCTGAGAATGAGCTAGATCAATATTTGAATCCTAATACGGTTCCTAAAAAAATTTCAAGAGAGTATACTCAGGATTCCTGAGTCAGGAAATATTTTTAACGAAATATGTAGAATATAGGAATTCCCTAATAATAGGGAACTATTAGGGAGTATAAGCTGAACAATTAACCTGATTACTATATTTTATAATAATAAAAATATTTTTCCATAATATCCTCTTTTTAGTAAAAAAACTCTACAGAAATTCTGTAAGAGAACTCTTATAATTTAATAAGTTAAACTTATACCGTAATATATATAAATATATTTGAGTTAAAATAATTTTTAAAAAAAATTCACTTCGATAATTGTTAAACACATGAATGGCTTTATTTGAAATTTGTTTTGCTGTTTCCAAAAGTAAAATATTGATTTGAATATTTAGGCTAGAAATGAAAAAGAGGAGGAAAATAGAAAGTGAAATCGACAAAACACTAAATAAAATAATCTCTAAAGTTGATGGATGTGGAGATAATCAGTATAAGAATTTGGCGATTAAAGAGATTCCTGCAGGACCTAGGTCTTCGAGGTTGTTTCGAGGGATAAAAAAGTCGAGTAGTTGTGAAGAGATAAGCAAAGAATCCTATTGCAAGCGAGTAAATGAGAATTTACTTGAGCTTTTGAGTAATACAAATCTGTCCAAGGATGAAGAATTTTCAAAAATGGTTGAAAAATATGAGAAAAAACTTGAGAAGGTCTCAGTTGATCAGATTGTGAATGTGTTTGAAAAGTTCTTTGGTTTGTCTATGAAAGAGGAGATGGATTCTACTCCCATTTATACCAAATCTGAATCTAGAACTGATCATTTTCGTTCTTTTACCAACTTTACTCAACTGCTCAGTAGTACAACCCAAATTGTCGCAACAGAGCCAATTCTCCCGCAAAATATTTTCACGCAGGGTAATTTTTAAACCTAACTCTATCTCCAGCATTGACGAATCCCCAGGAGGAAGACTTTTATCAAGAGTCAACAATAGACTCTGATCATGAAGGAACATCGGGTTTGGGTCATCCTATTTGGGATACTCCAGAGTTCCTTAGGGCCAGTAAGAATTTATTTGAGTTCAAATAAGAAATGCATTTTTATTAAAGTAACCATTTTCAATATGATATATGTAATAACAGTTGTGTAATCTGGTTAAATCAAATCTATTTTACATTTGTAGAAAGAAAATGAAAATTGTTTTATAGGGAGAATATTCCATATATAGAGTAGGAAATAAATTTCAATTATTTTTTGAGAGATTCACAGGCCAAAGAGTATACAGAATTGTAAAATATACAGCAGTATAAAGGAATATCTATGTAGTTTACAGATCAATTCTATACTTTTCCGTTCATTTCATCTTTATTTCGTCTTGTAGAATCACTTTATCTATCTCTCTCCCTCTTTTCGATCGATAAGAAAATTAATTTGTAGCAATAATGGAGAGAATCGGGGGATAACGTTAATGGGAAATTTATTGAGGTGAATTAATCCAGAGAGAATTTTGTTATTTTTGCATTCAATTAGAAGTCCAAAATTTATTTTTGGCTTAAGTATAAAATATCTACAAGTATTGAATATACACAAAAAGGGGTATTAAAATAATTCAGTACTAATTTTAGATTTAACTTTATTGATAAAGGTTAATATAAAAATGTCATTTAGGCTTCTTCTTCTTCTTTTGAATATTTGAGATTGGCTGAAATGCAGATAAACTCTTGAACGTTAGAATATTAGCTCTTGATTGATTTATTTTCATATGTAGAATAATCATACAAAAAACATAGATAGAGCTCTAGATGAAAAGAAAAAAATCAAAAATATATTGCCATCATCATAATTATGCACACTGATTAAGATTAATCGATAGACATGTTCTGATAAGCAAGGAATCAGAATAATCTATCTACATCATTGTCCAGTGATGAAGCTAGAATAGGCTTACAGAGATAAAAATACTAAAATTATTGAATTAAGAACATTGAAACAGTTGTATCTGCTTACATTTTTCCAATATCTAGTGTGCTTAGGAATACAAATTAGGTGTAAGCCTTCTTATTCGAGGAAAATTCAAAGTCAGGCAACATTGAGAAAAAAGTGGGTGAAAAATTGAAGTACTTTTCTCGAGAAAAAATTATTGATTTATAACAGAAAAAAATTCTTAACATGTTGGAAAAATAGGTGAAATATGCCTTTTTGAAATATCACTGGTGTGATTGTTATCAGATAGAGAATACGCATATGATGCAGTAGTTTTCTTATTTTTTCAAGTAAAATTAGGCAAAGGATAATTGGCAAAATATAGCATAGTGGAGAAGAGAGAATTGCAACTCACTCAAAATATTAGCTGTAGTTTAAACTGGTTTGAAAAGGCAACAGAAAATTAACTAATCGTACAACACTTTCTACCTCCGTCTATCTTGACATGTTCAACCTGTATTGAAAAGAAATAATATTTTAAATGGTAAAAACTAGGCTTTTGCATAAAATTACTTGGGGAGAGTTTATATGACCTGAGGAGGATTTAAGATAAAGTCTTTCAACTTGACATACGATGGGATTCTCTGAAACAACTGAATTGTTCTCCATGTTACTTTGCATCGATAGATCACCGACCTCATTGACGCGAGAGTTGTCAATATTCGAGTGACTACTGTGTAGTTCACCATTTTTAAGATGAGGATCTTTTATCACGACCTGAAATAAAGTTGTATGCGTTTACTTTATCTCTACATATGATTGAAGATTTAAGGATAGCATCAGCTTCATTATAATATTCTCCCCCAGGTCCGAACGGATTATTTGCAACAGCTTCCATTGCTATAATTATTATAATAATTTTATAAATTTTTTTGAATAATACAAGTGAAGAAACACCTTTTTTTCTATAGATGCGGAGTAGTTTGTTTTAATTATTCAATAAACATAGAAAGCTTATTTTAAAAAGTTGTTCAATATTACTGATTTAGTAACTGAAATGTGTGTACTGGGTAGTAATTACCAATTAATTCAGTCTGATACTTAGACTCTTCATCTCTAAAATAATTAAAGGCTCAGCTAATCACATATTATAATTCTTTTGATATATCACTTAAAAACTAGAATAATTCTACTCTCTTTACCAAAGTTCATATAAATTAGTCATTTGAGGGATTTTAGATTGACATTCTCAAGAGCTTAATCAATAGAATGAGCTTTAATGGAACAAGATTCACATTTATAGAGTGATAGTAAGCATAATTAAGATAATTCACTTTTTGATTTTTGCCTAAACTACTCCACACTCTTTAGTATGGATTTCTGTGCCCTCCTCACAGTTGCTCTGAAGTGGACACATAGTAGGGATCCTTTCAAAATCACACCGCATTTGCCTTTCCTTTTCCCTTTTATGAATAAAATATAATACAAATTCAAGAAAACAAAAGGTAGTATCCTGAAGTGCTCATTGCCTTTAGAGTTTAATTGACACAATGAAAAAAAATATAAATTTGTGCTAAAATACTAATTTGAACTGAAAAATATAGTAATTAAAGTGAAAATTGTCAAGAAAACTCACATGAGTCAAAACTCAGGTCATAATCCGACATTGTAAATTTGAAAATAAAAATTCATTCAAAATACCTTACTACTATGTTACTACTTGATAGCATTTCATATGAGATAAACTTGTATAAATTCTGTTTTAATCTTATACAGCGATCATACAAAATATATTTAGACTAAAAGTTGGAAAATAATATGAATTTATTCTAACTATATCTAGAGAAAAAATATTTCAAAGGTTCTAATCAGCTTGAAAAGCCTTGCTATTACACAAAGCCTGTTCTCTATTTCTAAGGTAGCTTTGCGCAGTGGCGGTACCGTAGCCAATGAAGTTTATCTGAGGCGCGGTTATTGCTAGTTGAAAACTATACCCAATTGCCCCGCGATTCCGAGGTGAAACACCCTTGGTTTACGCAATTTTTGCAAGCCATACTTATGGCTTAAATTACGCACAAAATCATTAAATAGTCTTGACTTGTTAGAAATTCACCTATATCGTTTATTAGAAAAATAAGTTACTTGCAATGATCAAAAGTCCATAATTATAATTATTAAATCTACTCAACCATCCATTGCATCTAACAGAGTTGAATTAAACTGTATTAATTTCGACAGTTGTCCAATCAACAACTTGACTAATCCCTTAGCTCGAGGACATATTACAAATGGCAACAGAAGCGAAAAGTAGCCAGTCTTATTTATTCTTATTTAGTCAATGTTTCCCCTGATTCCTTCCTTGGGAGTTAATTTCTCATCTCTTCTCAGAGAGGAACAAGGAAACATATCTCCCTTCCTCCATTGCATTTGTAATCTTTTTTTAATTATCTTTTTCTTCCCGCTCAATGCTCGTGATACTTTCTTTTAAACTAATGTTTTTCATTATTCCTTCATTCGCGCTTAGAATGTATCCAGTAACTGTCCACGTCTGAGTGAATTAACTAATCTTTTTACAATACTTTTCTTCTTTTGCTTCTAAATGAAGACATTTTCAATATTTCTTGTTCTAACTCAATTCATTTTGACCAATTCCTTAATCTACCTCTTGTAACTAATGTTTATGTTTCTTGTACAAAGATTCATTTCTTTTATTTTAATTTTATTATTGAAATGGTATCATTTATCTACCAACAAAGCCTTTGTTTAAAGAACAGTGGAAGAATTAGTGATATGAATTGAAGAACCTCAGATCCTTTCTTGGACCTTACTATAGTTCAAAAAAATCTCCTTGAACTATCGAATATGAATCCTCTATGGCTTCGTAGAATCGCCGCCTCAGCTTCCCTCTACAGCAACCGAACGCCTATTCAATTTTCCAGTTCTAATCTCAAATCTGGTACTAATTTTTCAATTCTCAATTTTACCGTTAAGATCGCGCTTCCAGATTAACTTTTCCATTTTTAAAGACTAATATGTCAAATTTATACCAGATAACCATAATTACACGGGTGGGTGATAACCATATAAGAAAATTATTAAGATACTTTATTCAGACAAGATCTTTCTGGTGCAAAATTTTATGCTGATCACGAATCTGATCTTAAAATAATGCTAGAAAATAATATATAGATTGCCCAAACACAAAATTTTTGACCATCACATCAACAATTTCATTTTTTCCCATTACTGAACTTTGATATGAAACAGAAGTCACATTGTTTAATAGAAGAAAAAATGAGGAATCTAACGGTTACCAAATTATGGGTTTATAATAACTTCATGTCCCTAATTAAAGCGGGGAAAAATTTTTGTGAAAAAATGAAAAAGGGTATTTTTTGCGTCAAAAATTAAATAACTTGGAATTCCAATTTTTTTCGACAATCTCGTAGAAAATTTTATATTCTACAAATTCAATTTTGTATTGGTTTATTTACTGCACATGAATAAATCATGTTTTACCAAATCAGAAATAGGTTTTTTATTCTGTACAAATTTCCAGAGTTGGTATTTTTTCATTAGTGTTGAATACATGAGTATGAATAAATTGTTTTCTGGATAACTTCTGTTTTTGCAATTTTTCAGAGATCAAGGAGGGATCTCAAGAGCCAGCAATAGTATGTTAGACAGTGCTCAATGTTCGTTCTAGAGTACCTTTCCTCGATGTATTTTTTCTCCTTGCTCGTCAGATATAATACCTAAAGGTACATTATGAAAATAATCATAATGATACCTAAGAAAATGTAATTTAATTTCATCCAAGCTCAGAAAATGATACTAAAAGTTTTTCCACCATATTTCGAGCGTTCGGATGTCTATTATTACCGATAAAATTATGACACAAATCAACAAAAGCGTTGAAGGCTCTTAGTTCTGTATCAGTCAGATATAATTGAAAAATATCTTCTTGTATGATCATTCTGAAGTATTCCCTCTTTGAATTCCAGTTAAGAAACATAAAATGAGGAAATCTGCGATTATTAAAAAATTAAATTGATATTAGTTTATTTTTTCGAAAATTATTTCCATTATTTCTTGAGGTTCATTCAAGTCTCTTGAGTATGCAATGGGAATATTCATTTAATAAAACATGTTTCAGACTATGATTAGATGAATAATAATTATTCTGATAATACATGGTCTCAAATAAAGAAATTAATAATCAGTTTGTAACTAAACTTGATGGGGCATTGGGAAACGACTCTCGAGAACTTGAGACTGATCCAGAATCAGCATGAAACTTTGATTGTATTTACAAATATATTTACTTTTATCAACAGGCCTATAAATTCGAACTACATAGTTTATATAGTGAATAACCTTGATTAAGGGAGAAAACTTACTTTATTATTTTATCAATATGAGTTATATCTTGACAGTAAAGCCAATGGATGGAAAGGTAACTTATCAAAATTTTGTTACAATGGACAAGAAAAGCCTGACTGACTTGAGATCTCTTGACACCCAGTTTAGGATTGACTACAGATGATAACAAGCTCAAATTAGTGCAATTTAATATACCCACAGGAGGCTGGAGTATTTACCTGATTTAATATGCAGAAAAAAGGTAAACAAAAGGTACAATGTCCATGGTATTTTAGTTGGTAACAAAATTTTATCAGAATATTAATTATCTTGAATCAGTTAGTGGAAATTGAGAGGCTCAGTCATAACCTTGCAACTTCTTTATAAAGCTAACTGATATGAAGTTAGGAATCTATTTGATTTGACCATGATGATCTATGACCATTTAAAGAAAAAAATTATTTTTATCGAAAATATGGTAATTTTTCAAATTCTAATTTGGCACCAAAATCCCCTTTTTTTGAACTTTGAACTGAAAATTCTTATTGATTCGAAAGTGGGAGGCTGATTGAAAGAGTTTTTTCAGGATCAAGATTAGGCAAGAAAATCGATTCAACTGAGTCTGATCTTATGCATAATCACGTTATCGTACGGAAACGGAATTTCGATTTTTTAAATCATTTTCACTACTTGAAAATCAAGGAAATTTCGATAATTCAAAATCTCTCAAAAATGGGGAATCTGTCGATAATTTGACGGTGCTATTCAGCTTTATTATCAATTCTTGATCCTAATAGTCAATTTTTGATCCCTCTCCCACTTACGAATCAACAAAAATTTTCAGCTCAAAGTTCGAAAAAATGGGATTTTGGCGCCAAATGGGTATTCAAATAGTGAAAGTGGGCAACATGAGTAGGATTCCAAAAAATCTTTGATAAATTCGAATTCTTGATGAGAGAATCGAGATTTCTGTAAAAATCATAGATTCCCAACTTCATATCAACCAACTTTAGATGCCATATCAATTTCTTAGTCCATCCCTCTTTCACTGTGACATCAGAACCGATCTTCAATAGTTTATCAAATATATTAATAAAGTTTCTCATAAACCTGCTCGTGAGTTTGTCACTTCTTTCAGTGATTTAATATATTTGAAGACACTTGAGCGACTCATTCGAATTATTCATCTAAGGGTCAGAAAATAAATAAGTATTCAGCTATATACTAATTCATAGAAAGTTTAAAATTTTTACTTACCAGGGTCATAGGTGAAGAGTAAGGTATATACACATATGCCTTAACTCTGTCTGCTAAATTTTTGAATGAAAAAATGACCGAATAATTGCATTCAAAAATCATGTAGGATAGACAAAACGATGTATGGACATTAAGGGTTAACTTCTTATAATTATAATTTATAAGAGTATATTCTATTCCGGACATCAACTTCTTACAAGTCAGATATGAATGAGTTAACTCTTCCCGATTATAGTAGATGATGGTACGTCCTAGTAATAGCTCATCCTTGTGACAAGCCTTGGACTTGAATGTTCAGTTGTCTTGCCTACTTTTAGACAGGTAGGCAAGCCAAAATCCCCGATAGTCTTGAGATTTCCTAGTTACCTAGGGAATCTGAAAACTCGGTTTCTAGAATCCCTACTCGAGTTATTGATAGGAATCTAGAAACTCAAGGAAGTCTTAAGAATCCCTAGGGAATTCAGAAACTTGAAAATTAGCTAGATTGATTCGAATAAATTGTCAACTATAATTACAGGGGGTCATGAAAAAAAAACAGAAAACGAATGAAAGAACAAAAATATTCAGTAGGTACTTATGTTATGATTTGCAATTCCTGATATTGAGAAATCAAATATTGATCGAAAGAACATTAACCCTCGCCCTGGAAAGGACAAAAATGACATAGGAAAATCAATACAAATGGGGTCCACAGAGGAACATGATGGTTTCTAAACAATCGGGACGCCAAATTGGAGAATAGATGGTCTTCCTGAGTCAACTGATACCAGTCGAAGAGAATTTCATTCAACTCGAATCTTTTTTCATTCAGAAAGTTGAATAGCCTGCCATCTTTAGTTAATGGGTATATTCAATGTGATTGAAAAACAAAATGTGTTTTTAATAAGTGCAAATGCGAAAGAAATAACTTTTTATATAACTCAAAAGTTTCTAGATTCCCTAGCCAAGACTAACAGGGAGTTTTTAGGCCAACATTAGCTTCCAGATTCCCTGTAACATATATAAAAAGAGCTAGCAACAAACTGTTTAATATAACTGAAGAATATTGACCTTGATCAATTCTATCCTCTACAATCTACAATATTTGAAGCTTTATTCATGCGAATCAACTTTAGAATTATTTAGATAGAGAGTGAAGCCCACACACACATTCACTCATACTGTCAAGATGAATTAATTTCTTGGGAAGAGAATAAAGAGTGAGAGAGCCAATGAAAAGCATGTCCTCTTCTCTGGTCATGCTCAATTAACTAATACACTATGAATTTACTACTAAATTATCTCTTTCCTTCTTTTACTTACTCGGGGAAACATGGGTATATTTGTAAATAGAGATGGGAGAGAAAGATGTACAAAATTTAGAAGCGTCAGGAAAAAATAAACGAGCGATAGAGTCTTGGCTAAATACTCACCATTTTGTATGCATTATACTCTATATATTATTCTTACTCTATATAATACCACCACCACCCCTTTTAGTTTCACTCTTAATAGTTCTACTCAAATCAATAGACTCAATACAAATCTACATATATCATCATCACCAATATATATAGTATAATAATAACAATAATATTTTAGATAGATGTATGGAAGAATGCCCCCCCTCACTCACTCAATCTTAGACTATAGGCGAGATGTGTGTTTGTCTATCCATCCTTTTTGGCATCTCCCTATCTAATGGGAAAGAGATTGTTTTTAAAGGGAATTAAACCAGATTAACTCATTCTATTAGCAGGGATGACGATGAAAAATTTCACCACTGCTCTACAAATGACCTCGTTGGGCTATTTAACAATGGCCAAGGGTTCCTCGCCTAACCGTAGTGTCAAATCGAATGGAATTAACCCCACCTCCTCATCATCATCCTTTATGATATCAGATATTCTCAAAGATCACCACCAGGAGACCATAAAGCACATAAGAAAGTCAGACTACAACGAGGAGGAACTCCAACATCTCAAGCGTCACTTTGAGTCATTGGCCAAGGATATGCTCGTGGATGAGACACCAAGCGATGAGGATGAAGAGGAGGACTCCTGCGACTCCAACAGCTCAACGATTCAACAAAAAAATGAGACACGCAAAGTAGACTATGAGGGGGAGGATGAATACTCATGCAAATCGAAGCGTTCCCTCACCAAGGATAAGAAGCCGAGAAAGGCACGTACTGCCTTCACTGATGCCCAGCTCAATGAATTGGAGTGTACCTTTGAGCAGCATAAATATTTATCAGTTCAAGACAGAATGGAATTAGCAATGAGGCTTAATCTGACCGATACCCAAGTGAAGACATGGTACCAGAATCGACGAACGAAATGGAAACGCCAGACAGCCGTCGGTTTCGAACTCTTGGCCGAGGCTGGCAACTTTGTGGCTGTTCAAATGCTTCAGAATAATCCGTACTGGGCATATCATCCAGCGGCGAGGAATATTTTAACGAATATTGAAAGTTTGGCCAAAAATAAGTCTAACGAGTCGAATGACTCCCAGGACGAGATCAGAGATTCCCTTAGGAATTCTGACGTTGAAGTGAGTACTTACATTTTGATATATTTACTCATATTTTAATTTCAAAATCAAATATGTGCTCCTACAGAGTATTCCTGAGAGTTCAATATCAAAGACCTTGAGTAGTCAGGATAGCTTGAAACGCCTGACAGATTCCTTGATTGAAACCCTGACCAACATGAAGAAGAAGAGGGCCCGTGATAATCTCGAGGAGGAACTGACGCCAGATGACTAAGATTTAAATAACCCATCTTTTTTATCGATCCCAATACTCACTGAGTAATACTCGGTCAGCTTCTTCTGTATGAGATCTTCAGAGAGTTCATTGAGCTAAACAGAGAATTGTGATAAAAACATACAGCCCCCACCCACATTTCAGCCGAAAAATTTAAACGATTCACTCATAACTATGAAAAATGAAAGTTTATGTACAATAAATAAAATAACTTACAAAATATCCTAAAATTGAATTTTTAATATAGTAGAACGAGAGAGAAGAGTCCAGAATAAAGTTTATTTATTATAAGCTTAAAGGCTTCAATTTCAATTATAAAATTGGAAAAATTAGAAAAAATACCCATGATAGATTTTACGAGTTCAATTATGATTTCAAAGTGCTTGGCCACACAAGCCATTCAATGGTAATTGGAGTTGGGCTCATCTGGCAGTAAGAAAATGGTTCAAATAACAAATCTGAGTGGGATTATGGGGCCTCATACATAGGTAGAACTAATGAATAGTGCAGCACCTATACTTACAAAGGTTAACTAGAAATATTTGGTCATGGTTTAGCCCATGTCGCTGAATGCTACAGCTTACTAATGGATCTCACTAAAGTCTACCAAAGATGTATAAATAATACATTATTTCTAAATGCTCTGTGAGTTTCTTTCGTACTATAGTCACGGTGAGATCCATTTGTAAGCTATAACATTCAGCGACATGGGCTAAACCATGACCAAATACGACGAACCTGTGGGATATATTACCTAAGCACTAGAACCAAATATTTATAAGCAGAACTTTATATACTTTTTTCTTTCAATTTTCTAAATCTAACTATTATTGAATCAAATTTAACAATACAAACTATAGAGAGAGGAAGACATCCCTAAAATGAAGTGACACCAATTTGTACACAGTAATTTTTCAGAAATTTATGAGATTTAAACTAAACTATGAATAAATAAGAGTAGTAGTGATGATGATAGTTTTGATGTACACACATTATATCCGGGAATGAGAGAGTAGAATATATAGAGTTGTATTCTATAATTTTATAATACAATTATTATAATTAATAAAAATAAATACAATAGAATACTCTAGGAGAGAAGCATCAAAGTTGTGCACAGAGAGTGAACTATTTTACAATTTAAGAAAAAAACAGTGTATTTTGTCAGAGATACCCACTGGATTTATTCTTTCTCTAATCATTATAATTCAGCGAGAAAAAAAGACAGCAATTCACACAAAATTGCATTTTTCACACCCTACGTGTGTCTTGTTTGTGCCCGCTTTCTCTCTTTATTTATGTATTATAATTTAGAAAAAGAAGACTCAAACTCTAAAAGAGCACATTACTAATAGTAGTAGTCTATTTCTTTTGAATATTTATTTATCTGTTAATTAGTTTTTATTTGCTTTGTTTTCTTTTAGGGAACAAAATACGAAAGTAAAATCACAGGCTAAATAACTCATTAAAACCAATGATACATAAACTACCTAGTGTGTATTGTACCACTACAAATCAAATTTATAAATATGAGACAAAATAAGGATGAGGGTTGAAGGTGGGGAAGGGAGGTTAGAGAGTATGTCTGAAAATGTGTGGAATTCAGTCAACAAGAAGTGGTCTCCTGCATGATAGGAGGAGCGGATGTGGAATTAGTGAATAAAAAAAGCTTGGAGTTACTTTTGCCCAGAAATGTTGAATAAGTGAAATCAAAAGAGGTCTCTTTCTGCTCCATTTAAGTTGGAGGGGGAAAATCGGAAAGAAAATATGGGCAATAAAGTTTGCCTCGTTGAGTTAAAAAAGTTTTCCTGAAATAGCAGTTTAAATATCTTTTCCAATGCTCAACAAGAAATAAAAGACACCTCCAATGAAGTCACTCGTCACTTTTACATAGGTTCAAACCGCAGGTTGCCCAAAAGAGGACGAAACGAGCGTATACTGCCTACCAAAGATTACTTCTTTCATACTAGTCGCGAAGAAACCCATTTCTAAGCTGTAACATTCAGCGAAATGGGCTAATCCTTCACCAAATACAACGAGCCTGCGGAATATATAACCTATGCACCCAGATAATATATTATTGTGGAAATATTCTAGATTCGGCTTAAAGAGCTTCAAGTGATAAACGTTATATTCTAATTCATCAAATTAAACTATCATTAATTAATTTTTGACTTTTTTTTGAAATTAAGGGACCCAAGCTAAAATGGTTGTACTTCGATCCTTTGATTCGATAAATACTTTTTAAGAATACAGTCAATAATAATTTTTACTTTAACAGGCAAAAGATTTACATAAAGTCTCTTTGCATCAGAATGTTCAGACGGATTTCTTTCGGTTGATATGAGTTTGTTGGATACGGGCTCGCCTAATCCAAGGTCAAGTGTAACAAAGATTTCTGAGATTATTTTGGTAATTCCCAGTAGATTTTCTTACTCTTTTCTATTTTCAAAAAGAAGTTTTAAGCTGAAATACAACAGTTGGATAAAAAAGGAGAAATTATCTCAATTACCTATCTCAAATATCAGGAAATGCTTATTTCCCCCTCAGTGTATTTATATATTCTACTGATATCATACATACTTTTATGCATCTATTAACAATGTGAATAGGTATAAATTCTGCTAAATTCCATAAGAACTCTAAGGGACATTAATCTTTTGTAACGTTATCTCGTTTATTTTTCTGTTATTCAAAAAAATTATACCCTTTTTTCTCTCATAGAGAATACACTGATGGTGCTCTAAAGTAGTCAGGCCTTTATTTTTGCCCAGGGAAGACAAGACAAGATAATAATTCAGTTTAATTCTGAGAGATAGAATAGGATGAGGGTGGGGTGTATGTATTTTTTGGACTAATAATATCCTTATCACAACATTTTTATGTGATCATTGTATCGTAATCCAATGTCTACAGTTAAATGCATTTCAGTTTTGTATTGTGGAACAACTTTTTGTTTGTTTGTTTAACTTCCTTAAATTGTGCATTTTTCAATTTTGATGTGTATGACAAGCCCCTCTTTATTTTACTATAGAGTACAATTAATCTAAAAACTGAGTAATACACACGCACTTTATTTTAGAGAGGTAAAAGGGAAATCTCTCAAAAGAGGCATAAACTAGGAAGTAGATTTCTCATATTCTCATAATGATGATGGTCTCTTTCTACTACAGAACATTTAAACATTCAAGTTGTCGGCAACAGGTGTTGTTACACTTTCTCAAGTATGGTTTAATTTTAGTCAAGTTGAAATCTTTCCTTTCATGGAAAAGATTTTACTATTATCCTATAACTTCTCCTCGTACTTACCTTGAGAGGCTTGATGCACCAAATAAAGATGGTCGGCAAGAAACTATTCCTCCTCATAGTACAAACAAAGTACATTGTTCTCTGGAATCTGGAATGAGATACATTGGAGGTCACCATTGGTCAAGTGGACTGAAGCTAGTTGACATGAAGATGAGAATTTACCATTCCTTTCTCCGGATAGATAGGAGCTCAAACATTTTTGGATCCCATTGTGAAATCACTAATAAATAAATACCCGTAGAATTGAAATATGCAATCATCTGAAATTTATCTGCTTAAACTTCAAATATAGCCAATTTTCATATGAAAAAAGACCGAGATTTTTTATCAATAACTAAAATAATTACGTTAAACTAGTTGTAGATTCGTAATCAGCGATCAAATGATTCAATGCGAGTCATGAAAACAATTTTTCTCCGACTTGATAAAGGAGTCTAAGTATCAGAATATAACTCATGTTTGTGAATCTTTTGTCTATCTTATGGCTTCTACACTGATTATGAATCTATAGTCGTTTTACTTCAATTATTAAAATTGCGTCATTTTTTATCGTAAAATAAGGCTATGAAAATTAAGCTTCGTAATCGATTAAAATGTTGAGCTTCAACTTTGAAAAAGTAGAAATTCAAAAAATAGCCTAATGTTTCTCAGAGAACTAGCTCCACTATCCTGATATCAAGAAAAGGTTCATTTCTTCATAAAATTAAGTAACCTTGATGTAGCCCAATGTTTCATGGTGTTGATTCCAATGGGAATTCTGAAATTTGTTCGCCAATAAACAAGGTTCAGATTACAATGGCGCACCAATGTGTCAAGAATAGTCAGAGAAAAAGGAACTAGCGAAACTAATGAACCACTAACTAGTGAATCACCAAGTGTCTCTCCATTTCCATTCTCCAGCTGAGTGAATTCTTGTCGATAATTGTCTCTCAATACACTACATTATATTATGTTCAAACTCTTTGAGTAATACTTTATTACTCAAACTCATAGTGTCCCCCCTATCTTTATTTCTCTCAGAGGAAAGGGGTGTGTGTTGTCTTTTGGCTAAATGTAGAAATTATGTCATTATAATTTCTGGGAATGAGGAATAAAAATTGAAATGAATTTATTACAATCAAAATTCAGTTATTTCACGATCATTAATTGGAACATACAACAACTTCTCAATGGTAAAAGGGGGTACAGTTGTTTGTCAGTATGTCTAACTGAATTTGCCCATTTATTTTTTTGTAAATTTCTCTTCTACTCGATCATTCCTTGTATTTTTTCATAAATGTTTCCATTCCTGTTCAATGCTTACAATTTCAGTTTCAACTGAAGGATATGGGGTGGGGCCTACTTCCTAAACATTTTATTTTACATTGTTAACGAATTTAAGACATTTCTCTAAAATCCACTTAAGAAAGCAATTTAAGTGAATGAAAAAAATACAAATTTTCCCAATCAGAAGTATATAAACGTCATTAGGGAAATTTCAAAGGATTTTGTCATAGAAGAAGGAAATAAAATAGTAGCTTGAAATTTCAAAACCATAGATTAAAAATACCTTGGGTCCAATTCATTGAGTTAGAAGGCTGATTCACACTAGAAAGGGCCAGTAAAGTAACAAAATTTCAGAACTAAATAGCATTCTTACTCAGGTTTTTAACCCTGAGAAGTCCTAGAGAATTTTTTTTCATGACTCGTATTCAATCTTTTATCTAACTGATGGTTGGTGAATACGCTGATTACGAATCTATAGTTTTTATAACGCAATTATTTGTCGATCAAAAATGAGTCATTTTTTGATCCAAAAACAGGTTATTTTTGCAGGTTTACCAGATAGAGTTCAGGCGATTGCATTTTTGAATTCTAGAGGTATGGTTCCTCGATAAAAGTTATCTTACTTTTTATATATGATCATGGGAAGTAGGTTTTCAAAAATCAGCTCTCTTGGAATTAGTACAGCCCGAGTTTGACGAATGCTAGAGCCAAGATCTTTGCGTATTCCAGGAGATTAATAAAATTCCTATCGAATGGGTGGTAAACGAAATATTTTCTGAGGCTTGAATGAATAATAATGTCTGATAGAACTATCACTGTGGGACTTTATGGGTTAAGTTTGATTTTCTACAGGTTATCTAATTGGTTTTAAAGTTGATTCGATTTTGAATGGTTTTTCAGATCTGAACCAATAGGAATATCAAAATTTTTAGATCAAATTGAAAAAAGTTTTAGCTCACAAGCGTCTCATCCACTGAAAAGAAGGTACTTGACTATCTCAGTACCGAAACGTCTGTATGACAATAGTGCAGCACATATACTTACAAAGGTTCTAGGTTCCCCATTTTTGAGAGATTTTGAATTATCGAAATTTTGTTGATTTTCAAGTAGTGAAAATGATTAAAATATCGAAGCTTTACTATTGAAATCTATTCTTGATCATAAAGAATCTTTATTAAAGATAAGGCAATTCAGAATTTAATCTTACAGGCATCAATCTTTTGTTGTTTGCTAAATAAGTTTTGGGCCTAAATTCTGCAACAATAATGCAAGTTGAAACAGATATCGGTTTCGAAACATTCCCGGACCAAACATACAATATCATGGTGAGCTTTGATGAAGATCGTTTTTCTCAGTAAAAATTTGGTTCTAATTTTCTGGAAAGACCACACAACAAAGTGATCAACAATTTTATTGAGATATACTTGAGAAATGAACAAAAAAACGTTAAGAATAATAAGTTAATAAATACTGTATAATATACTAATATAATTATGGATTCATTTTAATAAGTGCTAATTTTCCCATTGAATAATAACCTAAAGATTGAGAACCTTGCTAAACCAAATAAACAACTGCCGCCGCTTACATTTTTTCAAAGCAATCAATCTGGATTTAATACTGGTGAGATTTAAACGAATTTCTTGCCGTGTATTTCGCATACTCATCAATAATGAAATGGATAATTCAGAATAATTATTTGGATGAGAAAATTAATATTCTTTTAGAATTTTGAAAATTTATTCTTGACAATACGGTCAGTTACTCGCAGATACCACGGAAGTAATATCTATTTGCACAGCTGTAGTTGGAGAGTTTGTTCTTATCAGCACCAGAACCTATTACGACCAGACATGAATGGAAATCAGAAGCTCCATAGGGATCTTCTGAAC
>SSNU01000048.1:0-68046 GCA_012064415.1 Gyrodactylus bullatarudis
TATTTCTGTTTTCATTGAAGTGTTTTCGTCTGTAATGCGAGCATTGATCTGTTTGAGTATGTTCACTTCGTAAGTGAGATCTTCCATTAGTTCGAGTAATCCTTCAACAGTAATGTTTTTTGGGTATGGATTTTCAGAGATGGATCCATCAGTAGAAATGCGATGTCTTTTTTTCAGGCAAACAACTAGTTCTTTTTGGCTTTGAAGAAATTGAGTTTCGATGAAAATTTAAACTTAAATCGAGAAGAAATAAAATCTCACATACATAATCATACATAACGGATAGACACATGCCCATATCAAAACCTCACTTAATCAAACTCTCATTAAACATAAAGAACTATTTAACACAAATAAGTGACATCAATTTGTAAAAGGCATCAAACACATAATAGAAATTGAGGGCACTCCTTTCTATGATTGTAATAGGAAGAACTCTGACGTTTCGAATAATCTCATAGAAAAACAACGCCGAGAATTATTAGAGAAAGGAGTACTTAAATACTCAACCAAAGAACTAAAAAGAGTCGTTACCCTGTACCAAATATAAAAAGTTTAACATTAAAAGTCGCAGGTTGCGAATATTATACAATTATAGGCTGTAAAAAAGCCTTCCATCAAGTGAAAATAAACAGAAAAGATAGAAAAAACAGCTATAAAAACACCGATTGATCTACTCGAGTGCCTTTCGGACTATGTAACGCTGGTTGTACATGGCAACAATAAACTAAACTTCCTAAAAAATGTATGAGAGTTAAACGGTAAAGACTTTTTGCTTGATTACTTATGAGTAGGAGTATGAAAATAATATTTTTTTTGAAACCAGGTGACATTTTGTTTGGCCATAAATGAGTTATTTTTCTTCATTTCGAGCCGAAATTTGAGCGTTGGCTTATTCTTTTCATATTCTATCGTTATGCCAATTTTTATTCAATTTGCTTAAGCCAAAACAAAGTTAATTTATTTTCGTTCAATCATCATGAAATTAGCACCATTCGATACAGAATAAAAATTTATCTAGTTTCTTTAAATTTAAGGCTAAAATATTATTTTATCTAAGATATATGAAGGTTCAAAGACGAGACCGGTTTTGTTAAAAGTTTTAGATCAAGATAACGCCCGACCTCATCTGGGAAGAGATGTCAAAAATTTTTTTCAAGATGAGAATATCGATGTCATAGAACATCCTCTTTATAGTCCTGACCTAGCCCCGTCAGATTATCATCTTTTCAGGTCGATGCAACACTTTTTAAAGAGAAAAATATCTCAATAAAGGAGAAGTCGAAAATGGCCTTATCAACTTTTTTGATTCAAAATGTCAAGAGTTTTACGCTGATGGTATTGATCAGCTTCCTATTCGTTGGCAGAAATGTATTAATTCGGCTGGAGAATATTTTGATACCTGATGCAGATTTTTTATGCAGATTTTTGAATATATTTTTTCATCTCTAAAGTCTCATTTCTTTTGACGCAACCTAATATCTAAGATATATGAAGGTTCAAAGACGAGACCAGTTTTGTTAAAAGTTTTAGATTCAAGTTTTTTTCCTTTTCCCATTCAAGACTAATGTTGGATCATCATCCTTATGGGGTCCTCTAAGGTAAAAAGTTCTAGAGACCCCCTTTTTGGGCAATCACGCATCATGATTTGTTCACTACTGTACAAAAAAAAACCATTCTTTCCTTTTGGACCTTTGAGGGGGAGTATACAAAAAGGGTTAAAAAAGGACTAAAAGATAGGATTGTTTTATAATAAAATTTATTAAAACTTAGGTCAATATTAGGATTCTCAGCCATGGTCATTTAAACGTTTCGACGGTGATTGTCTTCACACGCCTTCTTCAGTGGTACGACGAGTTTATCAAAAACAAAATACTACTTATATACTTTCATGAATTCATCCCTATCAGTTTTGTCCAATCAGATGAGAGAAAAGAATAATACAAGAGGCTGACCTATGATAATAAAGTATTGATAATCAGAAAAGAATAGGGGTATAATTTTTCATCAGATTTAATTTAACTTCCTTCTTTTGCCAAAAAAGTGAATCCAACACTGCTCAATGTTCACTTCACCAACATTTCCATTAAGAGTATCATTATTGCCTATATCTAGAGAAAGAGGTTAATTCATGAACAGAAAAGAGTAATTATTTTTCATCAGATTTAATTTAAATTCCTTGTGAAGTGAACATTGAGCAGTGTTGGATTCACTTTTTTGGCAAAAGAAGGAAGTTAAATTAAATCTGATGAAAAATTATACCCCTATTCTTTTCTGATTATCAATACTTTATTATCATAGGTCAGCCTCTTGTATTATTCTTTTCTCTCATCTGATTGGACAAAACTGATAGGGATGAATTCATGAAAGTATATAAGTAGTATTTTGTTTTTGATAAACTCGTCGTACCACTGAAGAAGGCGTGTGAAGACAATCACCGTCGAAACGTTTAAATGACCATGGCTGAGAATCCTAATATTGACCTAAGTTTTAATAAATTTTATTATAAAACTAATTTTAGATCATTTTTCTCTGATATAGGATTGTTTTGTTTATCAGTGTTATCACTTCTGTAAATCCTTCAATATGTTTATGTTTTACTAGATAGAAATTGAACTGTTTTTTAGAATGAGAATCGTTTACTCTCCCCCTTTCATCATTTCTCTCAACCAGTATGTTTGTGTTCCATTGTTGGAGAGATGGGAATCAATTCTAATGGGGTCCTCAATTCTTATTGGCTTTTATTTTAATCTGTTCACAACTCAAGATATCTAGCATTATTTTTTTGCAACATGCCACGAGCCACACGACTTGATCTAAGAGAACAATTCATAATTGTCGCACTTCGCGATATTTACCTTACCTATGAAGAAATTGCTCGCCAAAGAGAATGTACAGTTAACCAGGTTCAGGCTCCAGTGAAGAGGTTTTCTCAACTAACTGCTATTGAACAACTCGAGATCGATTAAATACTGTAATCATATCAAAAAGGGTCCGGCATATGAAAAACTCTTTAAAGAGTTTCAAAGATTACAAGTGATCCACGATGTTAGTGCTGGCAAGGAATGGTTGAGGAGATTTATCAATAAATATCCTGACTTCTCGAACCGTAAGTTAATTATTTGTTCAATTATCCTGTATCTAATTATTAATTTCCTTTAATTTCACTCAAGATCATACCCAACAATTCGTTGACATTGAAGAAAAAAGTCAAAATCGCAAAAGAAACAGAACTGTATGGTGTCGAATCCGCATCGAAGAGTTTTGACGTTTCGAAACGGCAAGTAAAAACATATTTTCAAACAAAGAACAACTTAAGAATGCCTGTTCCCAGAGAAGTCTCGACTGCAAACAAATGTATCCAGCAGTTAAATTTCGAAATGCAGAACAGGCAGTGCTGGAAATTATAAATGGAAAGAGACAGCAATTAGAGCCAAAAGTTATTCGTCGAGTTGACTGTATGGCTCATATTGAGAGAATTGCTCCTAATATCGAAGATGATTTCAAGATATCAGACGGATGGATGCGAAGTTTCATGAGGCGTAATAATCTCAAAACGCATCGTGTTCATGGGATGGCTGCTTCAGTTGACCCAACGAAAATTGACGATTGGTTTGCATAGAACCGACACCTACTTCTTGGTGTAGAGCCTAAGTACATCTTCAATTGTGATGAGACTGGACTTAATTTTCTTGATGAGGGCAGAACTACTTTGGGCCTTTCAACCAGTTCAAGGTCTGGATGTGGGAACCCAGAAAAAATTGAATAGTCCAAGAAGTTTCAGAGAGTCGCCAGAACTTTTCGAAACAAACTGTCTGCCCAGTACAGAAAACAACTTGGTCAACCCTCAGAGTCTATCAAAATTCGAAGAGATATAAAAAGTCTCATACTTATTAGAAAATCCCTGAGGCTCCAGAGAATCTCTAGACTTAGAGAACGCTACAGAATTGAAGGACACGTAAAAAATCTAGCTATATTTAATCGATGTAAAAATCTAATAACCTAACTCTTTGAAGAGGAAAAACTTGGAAGAGTTCTCTCAAGAAATTAAAACCAGATTTATAAACTGAAAAAAATGAAAAGAAGTTATTAATCAACTCAGTGAATAAAGAGTCTTTATGGCTGGACATTGAAGTCCTTGTGTTAAGAGGATTAGATACTGAGGAAACCTCGGGTTGTTGTGTGGCTTTGTCGTTCCTAAGAATGGCTACGACTTTAGGCTCATCGCCAGAGGAGAATGACGTCTCGCCGGCACTTGTGGAGGATGAGAGCTCAAGCTGCTCTTTTAGGCTTTCAGATTCAGACATTGAGAAATGTGTGTAATGAAGTGTGTATATTTGTAAGATTATAATCATATGAAATTAAGTTAAACAAAAAGGATTACAATAATAAATAAATTATTTGTTTGTTTGAAGTTTAGTGGGAATTTAATGATAATTCACTACAGGGATCACAATTTCTGATAAGATTAAAATCAATGTTGAGGTATTATTATGATTCTCGCAAACTTTCTCTGATAAAATCTTAAAATATAAATCGACTAATCACATTCAAGCTCGTTGAATGTATCGATATTAATTAAAATGAACAAAACATCTTTTGAAATTTTCCTTTGTCCAGAATTGAAGAATTCAACATTTTATTCACACCATCCTGGATATAAATACGTTGAAAATAAGTTTTAGGAATCCTTAATTAGAATACGAAATTTTTTTCAAATTAAAATTCAATGAAATTCAAAATTCTTAAAATAGTTTATGAACAAATAAATTGAAACTGAAGAGACCTTGTAGAATACTAACTATCCAATAAATTTTTTTTTACCCAATTTAATCATAAATCAGAATCGTATTTGGCATGGGATTTTCAATTACTAAAATTAATGATTAATTTTAAAATTGGAGTTATAAGGAATTTGGAGTTTTGCACTTTTGATCATCATTTTCTGAGCCACAAAGCCAAAATGGATCAGTTTTTTTTATACGTTAAAAATAAGTTTTAGGAATCCTTAATTAGAATACAAAATTTTTTTCAAATTAAAATTCAATGAAATTCAAAATTCTTAAGATAGTCTATGAACAAATAAATTGAAACTGAAGAGACCTTGTAGATTTTAGGAATTTAGTTTATTTTTTGATTTATTATATAGGTTTCAAGTATCGAAATAAAGGCCTTTGTGAAAATTTTGAAAGTTATTCGCTGTTTCCTTCGAAATGAACTTCACATCGGAAAATCAGCATAGAGATGCCTGCACATGTCGCAACGTTAAATTTATTTTAACAAAAGATTCTAGCATGTTGTATTGGCTGTTATAAAATTATTATCACATTTTATATATAAGTATAAATAACTCTCGTCAATATATTTTTGAATTTCGCACTTGAACATCTATATATATTGGAATATTTCCAGATCGAACTAAACATGAAAAAAATATACTTTCCTCTAAAAAACCTGTGAGATTATTTGTTCAAACTATCTTTTCATTTACTCAATATTTTCTCGATATAAAAGTATTAAATATATGCTTTTTACAGAATACATAAGAATAATCAATATGATAATAACTTGGAAGAACATTTTGATTTAAAAACGGATCTTGACGAGGAGGATATGAGTGAGTTTCTCTTGCAGTAGAAAATTTTAAAATTACTGGAAAGGTGCTATTGAATCTGTCAACCTTGGGAATTTATTCATAACACATTGAGTTTTATGAGTCTAATAACAATTGATATTATGTATCTGATATGCGTATATTTATAAATGAAATCATGTCACTTTCTGCGCCAATAGAAAGTTCAATTTTCAAAAACTCTTATTAGAGGTGTATGCAATCAATACTACCCTTCCTGCTCCTTTCTATTTAAGTATTAATAAAAAGTTGTACTTTTGAGTGAGCATACTTTTATCATTCAGGGCGTCAAAAATAAAATACATAATGAATTATATTGTAGATTTGTATTTTTCTCTCTTTCGAACCATCTGACACATCAAATAATCTCAAAATAATCTTAAAAAAACAGAGATATTTGAAAAAAACTCTATAAAGAGTTAAAAGAACAATTGAATTAATTTTCTTATATTTTGATTGAGAAAAATCGATATTATATATGTTACAGTATATTCTTAAAATTAGTTTTTTTATAAATATCCTAGTACAATCTTAAAACCAGTAAAAAACTAGTAAATCCTTAAAATTTAAATTATTTTAAGGATATACTAATTTCGTCACCTCCCAGTCAGGTTATAGCTTCAGGCTATATCCGCTGGTTCTATTTGTTTAGGAAGGTTCTGTACTCTGATTAGTTAATAATAAATGTGTACAAATTGGATTATTGAGTTCATGTTATTATTGGTTAGTAGTATTATAAATAATAATGTAAATATTTGATGATTGTAACATTGCTGTTACATTTCACCCCTGGGTGAGGAAATTAAACAAGGTTTAAGTCTGTCTAAGGAAATATTGTCCGGGCCTTTGTCCGTTTCGATCGTGTAGTATCTCTCGTGCCTTTGTATTATGGGATATGGGCCTTTGTATTTTGGGATGAGGTAGTTTGACCAGACATCTTGTCTTTTGTAAACCTCTTCACTTGAGTTGAGTTCTTTCGGTATGTAGGTTTTGGCGTCCTCCTTGATCCTGGTTGGTTGTGGGTTGAGATGATTTAACATTTGTGCTAGATAAAATTTGATTTCCTCTTCGTTCTGTTCTCTAGTACTGGGGATCACTGTACCTGGGATTTTCATACTTCTCCATAGACTAATTGAGCAGGGGAGAATTTTTGATCTGATCCTTTCGCATTTCTCATGCCTAGTAGTACCATTGGCAGATGTTCAATCCAATTAATATCTTCTGTTGCTCTCAGTGCATTTTTCAACGTTCTGTGTGCTCTTTCGTCCAGATCATTGCATTTCGGGTTATACGCCGTGGTTGTCTGATGTTTTATGCCCATTCTACTATAAAATATTTTGAATTCATTTGAGGTGAATTGTCTACTTCTGTCTGTGATGATTTTTTCTGGGATTCCAAAGCGTGCGATCTATTGTAGTTCTAGCTGTTTGATTACCGTACTCGATGTCATGTTCTCGATAGTAATGGCTTCTGTCCATCTGGTGTAGCTATCAGTGATTGTGAAGAGATGTTTGAAACCTTGAGATTCGGGTAGGTCTGTGATTTCAGCGTAGATAACTCTGAACCTTTCGGTGGGCATAGGAATTTTACCTGGTTGAGACATTGTGTGTCTTGTGACTTTCGCTCTTTGGCATGCATGATATTCTTTGCACCAGTTTTTAATGTCAGTGTTCATCCTAGACCAGTTATACATTTCTCTGATCATCCTCAGAGTTGCTTTTCTTCCTGGGTGATGTAGACTATGGATTTGAGTGAAGCATTTTCCTCTGAGGGCCTTTGGTAGGACAGGAACAGGGGTTTTTTCTTATAAAAATTTCTTCGTCTTTCCATTTCTTTCTCTCGAATTTGCTCATTGTTATTAGGAATTAGGCGTCTTCTTGTTGAGCTTTGAGTATCTCTTTCTCTGTGAGGATTTCCAAGTTTTAAGTTTTGTGGTGTTACAGACTCTTCGACTTAGTAAATCGGCTGTTTTGTTATCTTCACCTTTTATGTGATGTATTTTAAAGTCGTATTCAGATAATTTTTGCAGTTGTTTTCTAGATCGACTTGAGTTTTTTTCGGTTGGGTTTTTGATTGCTTGCGTCAAAGCCTTATTGTCAGTGTGAATGTGGAATTTATTGTGCTGGAGGTAGTGTGGGAATTTTTTCGTGACTATTTCAAATATTGCTAGGAGTTCTTTGTCGAAAATCCAATAGTTTTGCTCTGCTTGTTTTAGACATCTTGAGAAAAATGTTATGGGTATTCTTTCTTCTCCTACGTGCTGTTCCAGGCTTGCTCCGATTGCGAGTTCCGATGCGTCGGTGTAGAGATGGAAAGGTATTTCAAAGTTTGGTGGAGCTAGTTTCGGGATCTGCTTGAATCGTTCTTTTATTTCTTTGATGTCGTTGAGCCGGTTTTCTATCAGAGTTATTGGTTTTGATGTGCGTTTCCTCTTTGATTCTGGTACAAGTTCGCTGTACAAGGATGATGATAATTTTGCATAGTCTTTTACGTAGCTTCTGTAGAACGAAAACATTCCTAGCATTTTTCTGAGTCCTCTTACGGTCGTTGGAGGTTGTACAGTGTCAATTGCTGCTAGATTTTGCGGCTGGTCTCTGATAGAACGGCTCTTAGGATCAATGGATAAGAAGTCAATTCCTATTATGTTGACGTTTGAATCTGTTATTATGAGTTTCCAAGACTTCTTTGTATCAAGACTGAGTTCTATTGAGGCAAGGGTTATTCCGTAAGTCTTTATGGTCTGGTTATTGGCGGCATAAATTTCGGAATTGAAATCTTGTATGATATTGAATTTGGTCTTGAGTCGCTTTGATAATATGGATATTTCAGAACCTGAGTCAATGAGGAACGTTTTATTGAGGATGGTATCGTATACATGTATTAGTGATGATGAAAATTTGACGGTTTTATTGCCTGCATGGTTAACCATGGAGTGCTGAAGCATGAGCTGTATAGTTCTATCTCAGTCTTCCACGTTTCGAATCTGTCTGGATTGAATGTGATATGGTTTGAGAGATCGAAAAATGGCATTTTAACATTTGAATCATTATGTTGCATGCTTTGACTGGTAAATGGCGTGGGATGTTGAAAGTCGAAAACGTTGGGCTGACTAGATGTGTTTGTAGTGGTGTTGCTATCCGTTTTTGTTATGGTGTTTCTACCTAACCTCTTGATCACGCTGTAAGATGATGCGTCTGCTATTGTTGTTGGGTATGCCGTTACGTGTTGACTAGCCTCACCGGACCAAATTGTGGTGGTTGGTATGAAGGAAGAAGAGGTTGTAGTTGGAGGAACCATATATTGATATTAAGGACTGTATGATTGATTGATGATTACAGTAAAGACTAATAAAATTACATTACAGAGGATGACAAGAGAAGGTTATGATTTTTGATAAATTATCACGAAGTGAACACAGAGAAAATTGAACTGTGTACCCACGTGATTAAACAAATTAACCTCCTTTATTTCTATTCCTGTTTAGGAAGGTTCTGTACTCTGATTGGTTAATAATAAATGTGTACAAAATGGATTATTGAGTTCATGTTATTATTGGTTAGTAGTATTATAAATAATAATATAAATATTTGATGATTGTAACATTGCTGTTACAAGAATTTACAAAAACAAGAAATTCAATGATGTAGAAATGAATCCAATCGAAAATGAAAGCAGAAAACTCATCTTTTTTTATTTTTCTGGCTAGTCTGTTTTATATTTTTGAAGATAAAAACTTTTTGGATTGTTTTTCAATCAAAGTTTTTTTTTTGTTGTGTCCTGAGGCGGGGGACTAATAACTCAAGATTCAGAGAGACAAGAAATTCACGTGCTCGTATATTCAAATTCACACTGAAGTGGTTCTATTTCAATAAACAACACAATCATAATAATATCATTCAAAACATAGATTATTGTTTAACTCGATGGCGGTAATATAACTCCTCAACACCCTCCCTCTCGATAGCGTAAAGGAACGGGAGCCTTGCGTCTGAGGTGTTCTCGGCCAATATGTTCAGGTGGAATACTTCGAGGCCTCTCAGCGGCAGCGTGCTCAGGTGAGACGTCCAGGGAGGCATCGGTGAGAGTAGTCGTTTCCGAAGGAGAGTTCTCGTCTGATAATGAATTTCTATGGTGAGTGAGAATGGAGGACAGTCTTTTTTTTACATGGTTCAAGTGTCGGACGGTAATTGTTCCATTTGTTTTTTGTACGGTAGCCATATTGTTTTGACACTTGACTATACTTGCTTTAATCCATTTGTCATTGATGGTATTATAGCCATCTCGGACCCAAACCGGATCTCCGCTCTGATACAATGTATTAGTTTCATAAAAAGCAGGTTTAGGATTGAATTTGGGATTCATTAGAGATATCCGTCCCGTGATACGTCTATTGAACATTACTTCAGCTGGGGAACGGTATCCAAGGAGGGGAGTAGGGGATTGTCGGTACTGAGCTCGATGGCGGTAATATAACTCCTCAACATTTTTCACTAATGAAAACTACCAATGAACTTCTTTTCCAAATTCTTTAAAATATAGTTTTCTTTTCGCCTCTTTTTCGAAAAACCACATACAGATTTCAAATGATTTCAAAATATGCTCATCTCCGTTTTCGATTTTCGCTACTGCGTTTCTCTGACAATTTTGTAATGCCTCGGGTGTATTTCGGCAGTTGATGCTATTCCTGCCTTCACACAGGTACAAAACATCATCGGATATGGAGAAGATTTGCGCGTTTGGTTGTAGTTCAAGGGCCTTCAATTCTTCTGGTTACTTTATATTCGAGTTTAACTTTCTATTTGTAACTCTTTCCAATAATTCTTTGGCTTGTTGGAAAATCTCTTATCAGGACTTTTGATCCTCAGGGTAAAGACTTGACGATTCGAAAGATTACAGATTCGATGCTTTCACCAGAATTGATTTTCCGCATCAGCACTTCAGGATTGTTAAAAATTGACTAAATGAATTAAGAAATGTAAGAGTTTTCTAATTATTTATTTAAATTTTGAAACTTACAATCTAAGTGTTTGATTGGAGTAAAAACTGTCATACTTTTGTGCGTGGCGTGACTTGAAATTAGCAAAACCAGTTGGAGATCGACTTGATATAATTTAATAATCCCAATTCCTTGTTGAATTTGCCCAGTAGCAACAGTGATTTTTGTTAAATCCATCATGAATAGGAACTCATTCGGGACTTGTATTGGGATCTTTTCATCTTCCTTCTGTCATTCGAATATCTGTGCAAAATATCTTGAGTGCATTTTCGATGACGACATAATTTGAACCTCTTTCCTGATAATTAGATTTCCACTTGTAAAAGTATGCTTCTGACAAGCCATATTTTGAATGAACAGAACGAAAATCGGCTCCTTTTGAAATCAAATCAATAAATTCTTCATGCTGTTTAAATGTGTAGAGCTTAGTAGGCGTTGACACCTTGTTCGAGAGTTTCCAATTCTGCGACAATTTAAAGCACACTGTTGTACATCGAATATATGTATGTATATAAATAAAGACGTGCAATTTCCATACGACACCTATTTTAATTGAGCCTGTCAGAATCAAGTAAGGATGGGCGAATATAAAGAACCAATCAGGATTAAAAAAAACTTTACGCGAATATCTATAATATGTTCGCGTTGCTGACTAAAAGTTAAATATGCGTCAGAGAGTTACCATCGCCATTAAATTCCATATTCTAAGGCTTCATTCTGCCAATCACTTCAGCCCTCATATGATTAGTGAATACTTATCTATTAACATACATCTGGTCAAGTCTACGATCAAATTTGTTGATCAACTTGCCGAGGTATCTTTATCTAATCGGAAGTATAGCAGCAACTCCAATCTTCAAAGTTCTTAGTTGACAATGCGTATCATTAAAGAAGTTCTTTATCTAAGACGCAAATGGATTCCTGTGAGTCCATCAAGAGTGAGGAAAATCGGACGAAAACTAGTACAAGAGCTAGGCCTAGTTGGCTTTAAATGTTCGTCGACATATTGCAGAACTGTTATTAAGCGTGCAAACTTGAAGTACAAGAAAGTAAAGTTCTCATATATTAATTTTGAAGTTGAAAGTACTGAAATTTTAGATTTTACTGACATTAATGAATTTAACAATAATCTTCCGAAAATTTTATTTTTCTACACAGAAGACAACATATTTAACATGGATGAGGTACCCTGGGTCTTAAAAGAAGCTCCTGAAAAAAGTATTTAGGAAATTGGTAAATAAAATCTTCAGGAAGAACTGAGAAGTCCGTCAAACAGAACCGAAAAAGGTATAAAGCTGTCCTGATGGTTAATGCTGCTGGAGATAAAAATAAACTCATGATCATAGGTAAAAGTCGTAACCCCAGATGGCTACGTAGAAATGAGGGTAAATCGAATTTAAGATCAATTTCGTCATGTCTCTATTGGTTTTTTTAGATCTTCCATTTCAGCATGAGGCTTCAGAAAATGCTTGGATGACTACTAGCATCATGAAGAAATTGTTGGACGACTTAAACCACCAATTAGTGAATGAAAACAGGGATGCAATATTTTTATGGACGGGGTCTCATTCAACAAGACAGCAGTTAGGAACTTCACTAATAACAACCCTTATCTGAACTTCTGTTTCTTCCCTGCTAATTCTACTCCTGTAACTCAGCCAATAGATGTAGGCGTTGGCCGATCTTGGAAAGCAGGCTACCATAGACAGCTCGAAGAGGGACGCTTCCGAATAACTGACACGATGGAACGCAATTACGAAATGGTTGAATAATTGAGCAGTACTTTCCAATGATGTGTCATGGCTGCTGAGGCTTGCCAAGATGTCTTCAGAATCACAATACAGAATTGTTTCGAGGCGACCAAACTCAAGGAAAAACGGTTAGAAAGATAAGAATCTACTGATGATGATTTCGTATTAGCATTTCACGAGATCAAGACATTTGAAAGACTAAA
This sequence comes from Gyrodactylus bullatarudis, assembly GCA_012064415.1. Classification (NCBI taxonomy): domain Eukaryota; kingdom Metazoa; phylum Platyhelminthes; class Monogenea; order Gyrodactylidea; family Gyrodactylidae; genus Gyrodactylus; species Gyrodactylus bullatarudis. Next base: position 12,583 of record SSNU01000048.1, read on the forward strand.
CTTATATTGAAAAGCAAATTCTTATCTTCTAGAATAAACAACAGACTAGTCAGCAAGAATAAAAAGACTTGATTATTTTCCAAGTTTCCATTGAGCTACATAATCTATTGTTTTTCTTGTTTTTGTAAATTCTTTATTTGTCAAAAAGAAGCCCAACTCACCGATGTGTATTGAATTGTGTAAAATAACATACAGATAACACAAGATGCAGGAAAAAATTCTGAAAACATGTGTACACTGGACATGAACTAACAAGTTAATTGATCATCCAGCCTTTTCCTATGTCTTAACACTGAATCATTATGTAATACACGTAGACATACAAATTTATAATGCAAACAAATTTCAAAAGTTCACGAGTCTATTTTTTTATCCACCACGAAAATTTTGTACCTTGAAAATAAACTCTACTGTCTTTCTATCATTTAGCTCATTCATCTCATTTTCATTTAGCATTTTTTTTATTTTCTAATAAAAACTTCCATTCTGGAATCTATAATACCGGAACTGTGTATGTAAAGCTAATTAATATGAAGATGGGAATGTATGCTTTTTACAAAATTCTTAATTTTTTCATCAAGAAATAGAATTTGATCAAGATTTTTTGGAATCTAGATTGTAGGTTCCAATTTCAGGATCTGAAGAAAAATATCAAATTTTAAGATAGTTATGGCATATTTAAAATCTAGCGATGACGCCGAATTCCCATCTTTTGAACTTGAAGTTGATAATTTTTGTTGATTTAAAAGTGAGAGAGATATCAAAAGTTGATTTTTAGGATGACGATTAGACAAAGACACGAAGATGGGTGGATTCTCAGAATCTGAATTGGCATATTCGATTTCTTTGTCTAATCGTCATCCTAAAAATCAACTTTTGATCTCTCTCTCACTTTTAAATCAACAAAAATTATCAACTTCTAGTTCAAAAGTTGGAAGTTCGGCACCATCGCTAGATTTTAAATATGCTATTACTATCTTAAAATTTGATTTTTTTCAAATTTTTTTTCTTCAGATCCTGAAATTGGAACCTACAATCTAGATTCCAAAAAATCTTGATCAAATTCTATTTCTTGATGAAAAAATTAAGAATTTTGTAAAAAGCATAAATTCCCATCTTCATATTAATCAGGTGTAGATTTGAAAAGAATTTCCTACCCTAAGGTTGGATATCTACCTGAAAGTGTCATATATGTAACATGATATATGAGGTTAACTTGTGAATAAATCTTGTTTTCAAGATTTCAACTATTATCTATTAATTGTGTTGGACCAAAGCCAGTCAGCTACACACAACTCAGCAAAATGGTTAGTGTATATCTTAACACCGATGAAAGAAGAAGTCTGCAGTTTTTCCTTATAGGATTCATTGATTTAGTTGATTGAGTCAAGGATAAGAATATAAAAGATCTCAAAATGGTTGCGTTTGACATTTCTTCAGTCTTTCCTTACTAATATCCCGTTAGAAGAAACGATCAAATACATTTGTGACTTTATAAAAGCAAACAAGGAGAAGTTTCCAATATCGTTTTATTGGGTTCGCAAACTATTAGAACTATGTTGTAAAAACGTGTTATTTTCCTTCAACAAACAAATTTATTTGAACGATAATATTACCGAACTACATCAAGAATGTTTTCGTTTGGTTCTAAACTCATAAGGAAGGTTAGAGAAGACAGACGTATATTATAGTGATAAACGTTATATTTTGCCGGGTCTCTTCAGACTCTACCCCGGTAACATTTAAATACTATTACAATGCAAAATATTCTCTGGCTTCCATTAGTCCATTTCGTGATTGTATTTTTAGGCCTCACTAGGGAGGGGTAAAGAGTTTTCAACGTGAACTCTGCTCACAACTAATAATCTATTTCTGCCTTTTCATAAACTGATCAATTTTCTGCTGACTATTGTCTCTACGTCGATTTCTCTTCACTTTTTCACAGCTTTTCTTGTAGGTAATTACAGGTTGGGTCATAATTAGATTATCAACTTCTGTTGATTTCTCGTTAGTTTCACTTTTATCCAACTCTGTGACTGTTACTGGGGCTGTACTTGGAACTAGAATTGATTGATTATCGGCTTCAGCCAACTTCTTGTTGTTTTCATTATTGCATCTAGTTTCCTTTTGTGTAGAGAATAAGGGGGGGAAAGAAAAAGTTGTGGGTTCAAGAATCTTACTTATTTTCTCGATTTGTTTGCGCTTTATGTGAACATCTCGACCCTTGAATCCCAATTTTCTCGCCAATTCTTTTAGGACGCACAAATCTGGTTTTAACTTGGTGATGAAGAGTCCTTCCACACACCCAAGGTTGGTTTGTCTCACTTTACTGGATTCATTTGGATTAACTTGATAGAGGATCTTAGAAGCATCGGCGCTGTGTCCTGTTGCTTGGATATGATGTTGGACTGCACTGTTGTACTTCGATCTTAAGTGTTCTCTCACTCTTTCACCAAGTGTTCTGGTTGTTTGACCAACAAATTTATGTTCTAAAGATGGAGTTGCAATTGGAAAGCTATTGGAGATACGTAGATGATACTCTAATTTTCATCCATAAGGATAGTGATGAAGATGAATTATCGTCAAAATTTAATTTAGCAAATCAGAATTTAAAATTCACGATGGAAAAAGAGACAGATAATGGAATACCGTTTCTAGAAATATATATAAACAGAATGGAGCCATTCACAGTAAAAAGACATTTACAGGCAAATTGATGAACTTTAACTCCTTTGCATCGCTAACCTTCAAAATAGGATTAGTCAAATTTTTATTCTCATGAACTAAGAAACTGGTATCAGTACAACTTTGGGAAGAAAGGAAGGAAACGCTGATTAGAATTTTAATGAGTAATAACTATCCTAGACATTTCATTGTCAATAACATGGAGTCTAGTGGGTCAAACAGAACCGACGAAGAAGAAGTCCCGCCGGTATATCTGAGAGTACCTTTTAAAGGAGATAACCATGGATCGAAGTTAAAACAAAAAGTGAACCATTTAATCCAAAATATTTGCCCGAATAAACGAGCCAGATACATCTTCGAAACAGATAGAATGTTTTCGAATGAATTGAATGATCTTTTAGATTATAACAAATCGTTTTTCGTAGTATAAAAATTTAAATTTCCTTGAAAAGCAGAATACATTGTACATACAACGAGAAGATTAGAGGACAGAGTAGAAAAGCACCTCTATACAGGAAACACAGCGGTGAGAGATCATGTCAAGGTATGTGACAAAAAAGCTTCCCCATCAAGATTGTACATCCTTTATAGACAAAATGGGAAGAAAGTCAATGCTTTGAAGATGACTGAAACCTTCTACATTAAAAAAACCCATTATTTTTAAACAGATGAAAATAATCTAACCATTGGGTCTAAACTGTCCTAATGTTAATAGAATTTCAAACCAATTACAGACGAGCAGCAAACCTGGAAAATCCAGAAAGAGAAATAGGAACTCAAATAAGGTATCTGGCATTAACAAAATATTTTAGCCAATAGAACCTTTGCCAGATGATAACTAAGATTATATTAAACCAATTTTTTTCTTATGACTGTATTATCATTATGATGAACATTAGTTTGAAAAAGATGTATATCATGTATATATGAAACTTTCATGTACATATCCCACCTTAGGGAATACTTTTCTCTTTCACACATAAACTCCCTGTTTGACAATGTGTCACATTGATGTCCCCCGCCCATAACCAAAATAAGAAGGTCATTCAGATTTTATCATATTTTTCTTTGTATTTTTACTATATATTTTGCATGTAAGAGGCTGATGAGTATGCCTGAAATATAACGCTTATTCCTCACTTTTCGGCATCCTTTTTTCATCAATAAAATATTTGTCTTTCTTAAGATTCCTGATTTCCGCGAATATGTTTTCATTTTGCTGACTAATGTCTTGCATTTTGTAGGTAGAAAACAAAAAGAGATTCCGGGTGAATTTGAGCTCACTCTCTCTTCGTCGGATCTCATAAGACACTACACCGGCATGTGTATTTATACAAAAATTATTCAATGAAATGCGAAAAGTTTCTTTGGACCCCTTGGATATAGATATATAGATATTCGACTCCTCCCTTTTGAATTTTGTTGATTGGGTGAATCCGAAACACATCTTTTCCGGCCGGAGTTACCACAAAGAAAGTTCATCAAAAAGAAGTTACCGCGAGACCTGCCAATTCAATGACGCCATCGGAAGAAATATCTCTGACCGCAGGTGACTCCAGAACAATATTTAGCTCAACGCAGAAAGAAGGTAGTACGGAGGGAGACTCAACATTCGTGCCAATCAACACAATATGAGAAGAGGTACTTCTCGCAGCCCACAGTGCCAAGAGGAGTGGGAGAGACCGTAAGTGATGTAGTCCTTCGAAATCACCCAATCAACAAAATTCTAAAGGGAAGAGTCGAATATCTATATCCAAGGGGTCCGAAGAAATAGAATCATTTTTCCAAATAAGATAGAAAGGTGTAACACTAACAGTCAGAAGTCTGCTCAACTATCCTCTCCACCCTCCATCTGGTTACAAATCAATGCTCTGATTGGTCCAAACGAACTTTTCGCATTTCATTGAATAATTTTTGTATAAATAAATAAATATAAATATACATGCCGGTGTAGTGTCTTATGAGATCCGACGAAGAGAGAGTGAGCTCAAATTCACCCAGAATCTCTTTTTGTTTTCTACCTACAAAATGATAATAATTGCCTTCACTTGCTGATTGTTCAACAATGATGTGTTTCATGAATGAAATGAGAAGATGTCAGAACACTTCTAATATATGAGTAACTCATCAGTTTGATACATGTTATATGAGTTCTGGTTTTCCAAAAAAGAGTGTATGGCTTATTTGTCCAAATTTACGGTTTTCCTCAATTGGTTTCTAACTTTTATCTAGTAATAATACTCACCAGTAATTATAACGATAGAAATTTTGATTGCATTAATAGAGATAAAATCCATGCTCTGTATTAATAAGAGCTACGTCTATCAAGTATTCAATCACGGGATTTCAATATATAGACCCATAAATGTAACATATTACAGCTAATCTGATATTATATTCGTAATTTTCCTCATTGTGATTATTCGAAGTATAAATCTGATCGTATATTATAGCTTTTTGATATTGAATTCATATCTCGGAACAGTTAAACAGTTATGATAAATAATTTTGAACCAAGTAGTTCTTCATGGAGCTGTTCGGCATAGATTAACTATAACGTTGTTCGCTTGCTGCCGGACTATGTTGTATAATAGCCAATACAAGCCAGAATACAACATAGTCAGGCAGCAAGCGAACAACGTTATAGTCAGTTATGATAAATATTTTGTTAGTCAATCAATTATTCGTTATTAATCGAAAATAATCATTCGAAATAATCAATATGAGAATTCTTAAAACTAAAAGTCATAGTGTTGAAGATAAAACCGGTGAAAATACAAATATTAGAAATATGAAACATGAACCTGTCATATAATTTCTCATAAAAATAAAAAGCGGCAAATATTAAAATAAATGAGAGAGAAAGAAATAACCTATCGATCTAGCTAAATTGAATTTAAAGTTGTTTGTGTGGTTAACCTTACTTTGACCCTTAGCCCCAAAAAGAATGTAACATATTTACTTTTCTTTAAGGGATTTGGACTAAAATGCCAAGTGAGCTTATGAAAAATTGGTTGCATGTTCATGCAATAAATTGGAGACTGTCAAATTTGAGCTTAATAATAACTATATTGCTAAATTATGTAAATATTTTCTTTCTATAGAGATAAAAATTACTGTTAAAAATAATCGAGAACTTATTCTCACTGATTTCATTCTCATTTTACCAAATAAGAAATTAGAACTTGATTTAAAAAGTGCTAAAATCTTAAGGAACAAGTTGAACGGAAATATCACAATATTGAACGTTCTTAATGTTTCTGATAACATTCGTAATACACTTGAGATACAATTTCTAGGAATGGAGTATTTTAATATTCTAGAGAGATTTGAAAACATATTAAGTGAGTTTTGATTAAATAATTTAAGCCAATGTAATAAAGAGAAGAAAGTTTCTTTCGTATGAATGCAAAGAAAATAAGGTATTATCAATCATAGATGAAAGTATATATACAAAAGAATTTTTCATTGGAAAGCAGGACGATAAATGCATTGATCAAATTCGACTAACAGACATGACAAGAAAGATTAAAGGAAATATTCACATCTATTCAAATATAATTTTTGATTCCGATCCTGTCACATGCTTTTATATGATGAAAGAATATAGGTCAGAATTTTGTAAGTCTTATAGATGAATTTTGAACTTATTGAGTATAAGATTAACAATGATGAATATTAGGTCCGAGTATTCGTGGATTACATTAACTGAAGATGATTGAGCTACACAACTTAATAAAAACTTAAAGTATGAGAAAAACAGCGAATATTGAATGATTAACATCATTTGATTCAATAAAAGAAATTAACCTACTCGAAACGAAATGCATAAAATGCTATATCTTGTCTACTCGTCAACTCTGAAGAATTTATAAAGAATTTTTTCACTCTCTATATAAAGAAATTTTCATTAATGAACGGAAAATTAATCCTAATCACTTCTCATGATCTAATCAATGATTAATCGAATAAAGAAAGAAGATGATGACAGTTATTTCATGAATAAGGCCTTTATTTCGGGCCTACTAATCAGTGTGATACATGCCATATAAGTACAAATTGCAAAACATTAAATCAGATAATCATTGGCTCATAGCTCTTTTAACTTTGGGTGGCCAATCCCTCTTTTCAGGGTGGACCAATTATTTTTTATATTTCATATAACGAGAGAATATGATAATTATAATTAGAAATTACAGTTATGAGAAAGTTGATAAAATGTTAATAGTAGGTTACATAGAAAATTGATTTAATTAACACTTGACTGTGTGAGGGGCTAGAAATCTGTAATTTGTCTATCCACTTCCAATTCTACTCTCATTCTTTTCCTTGAGGAGGGTTGGGAAGAAGATTGAACTTTCGGCTTTACACTTGGGAGATTAAAAGGTTTAATATGGTGTTTTTGGACGCAAAGATTTGGTTTCTCTGAATTGATTAGATATGCTTTAACGCCTTTCAACATGCTAACGTTGTTTCCATTGGATTTGTAGATGATTTCGAATTTTTTGTGCAAAACGTTGGCTTTACATGTAGATAGGTGATCTCTTACAGCAGTTTGACCTTTGTGAAGATGCTCTTCTATTTTGTCCTCTAGTCGTCTAGTTGTGTGTCTTATGTAAACTGCCTCACACGGTTTAGTTTAGAATGCGTCCTGTGAAGGTGTATATAGATCTCTCTAGTGTACCATCATCTTTTCTCGAAACCATTACATCTAGGAAGGGAATTTTGCCGTTATTCTCTTTTTCCATCGTAAACTTGATTTGCGGATGAGCTTGGTTGAATTCTGATAATATATCATTAAAATTTGTATTGTTATCTATTATGATGAATGTGTCATCCATATAACGATAACAATTATTAAACTTCAACTTGAGTGTTGATCTCTCTAGTTTTGCAAGAAAAATATCTCCCAAAAGCGGACCAAGTGGGGTTCCCATTGCGACACCATCTTTTTGTACATACATGATTCCATTGAAACTAAATACTACATTTTTGCATCATAGAAAAAGTAACTTCTTGTCCAACTGAATTGAATTTCGACTGGTTGTTTCTTACATAATGTTTGACAAATTGAATTGTTTCTTCCAAAGGTACATTGTAAATAGCCACACCATAGCGATTTAATGTTTCGCAATTTGTACTTATATGGCATGTATCACACTGATGAGTATTCCTGAAATAAAGTCCTTATTTGTGAAATAACTGGCATCATCTTCTTTCTTTATTCAATATGACTTCGGTGACTCAGCTTAAAACCGATGTTCGTAGACATCTCATAGAACAATTATTTATCATTATTTTATATTAATAAGCTAGTGTAAAATTCTAATGAGATTCTGTGAAATGAATGGTTTTAAATCCACAAAAAATATATATTTCTACAGTTGAAGATCCTATTTTTGAGGATATTTTAAAATAGGCTAATTAATATGTCTGAAATAAAATTACTTGTGTGAAACTATATATGTTTTAGCCGATTTTTGCCACACAGGTTTGGTTTAAAGTGATTGATGAAGAAATCCCCCTCCACCCACAAATCTGTGCTCTCAACCTCCATCTTCATACGAAAGTGAGATTTTATGTCCATGTTCTTCAGTGAAACGATAATTATGGTGATACATGGTCAGTTTTTTTTTGAAATTTCTTGTTGCTAATACAAGAATAACATGTATTAAATATACGTTGAAGCCGTGAGATATAAAAAACTACAATATCTAAGAGTTTTTAAATTGTGAACGGTATCTTTATTCGTTTTCAATTTCAATGAGAAGTAGCATTTTGACTTGTATAGATTAATCAGTTATTGCAAATATTTTAGTATCAATAGAAAGATAATATAATTCTCTATCGAATTACATGGAATGAAATAAATTTTATTGAAGTTCTGTTTTGCAATTATCATTTTCATATAAAAATAGTTTTGATGTACATAAACTACAATGATAAGTTGAAGAAAATTAGAAAAGAAGAAAAAAATATATATATGAGTGTACAATAATTTAACCCTTCATGTCCCATTGTTCCACCTGTGGAACACAACTTTTTCTCGAGCGATAATTTTAACTGAAAGATACCTAAAACACTTATCTTACACAACTTTCTATCGTAAAACAATAGTCGTAGATTTCAAATATGCAATCGCCTGCTAGATATCTCTTATGGTTTAGTAGATAACTGGTTTTAGAGCCGAAAAATGCCTATTTTAATCTTTATTATCTTTGTAATGATAAGTCAGCTTTCAAAAAGGAATTCAGATTCGGAGTCAGCGTAATTATTTTGGTTGGGTTGCAAAATTTCTCATTTGTGTGATGAAAACAAATAATTTGGGACATGAAGGGTTAAATATATTGCGAAAATATGTTATAATCTAAATCTTATCTATGAAATAATATAAATATATGATACCGTGAATCGTGTGAAAGCAGGGATTCGTACGAATCACTGGATCACTTGTGAATCATTTGAAAGGTTCTTCTTCGTACGAATCACTAGTTAATCGTGGACATTTTAAGTTCCTTCTCTAAATAATTTTTATTTTTTTATTCTCGCGGTGAGCAAATTAAGTATAATTGTAATATTAAAATAATTATTTATTTATGCATGATAAACTACTGTGCCATCTGGAGTTACACAATAAATTATTCTTGTGACACTTTCCAAAATTAGGCGATCAGGCCAGATTGGTAAAATCGAATATAACTTCATACATAAATTTGATTTTTTACAAATTCGATATTTCATATCTCATCATAATAATGGATACTGATCTTATGAAAAATCGTTTCTACCAGATGGCAAATCCTCAAAGATTTTCAACCATGAAAAATATCTACAACTTCTTCATGAAATCTAAAATTCCCAAGCCAGGGTGTCCGCATAAAGTGAACTGTACAGAACTCGGGATCGATATGATTTCCAACTGGTAGATGGCAAAGAAAGAATTTACCTAAATTCAGCTAAGAATAAGAACAGGAGAGAAGTATTGTTAATCGATGATATTTTTGATATTATCCATGAACATTACATAGGACTTGGCCATTGTGGAAGAGACATTCTTAAGGATTCTCTCGACAAAAAATATTATAATATTACTTTCGATCAGATATCCATTTATTTACGATTATGCCTAAGCTGCAAGAAAAATACGAAACTTATCAAAAAGGGAGTAGTATCAAACCAGATAATATCAACTCAAAATAACGAAATAGTTCAAATCGATCTTATAGATATGCAGTCTTGTCCTGATAGAGTTTACAAATTTATATTAGTGTATCAAGACCACTTCACAAAATACGTTCAACTGAGGCCTTTGAAAAAGAACAAAACAGCAGTTGATGTCTACGATGCTGTTTTAGAAATTTTTCTTGATCATGGTCCTCCAAAAATTTTGCAATCAGATAATGGTAGAAAATATAAGAATTGCATCGTCAAAAACTTGAGTTCCTATTGGTTGGATTTGAATTTCATTCACGGAAAACCGAGATATAGCTGTTGTGCGCAATTTAGGAAGTTGCACAATTTTGGAAGATTTCACTCTGTTCCTATTTTGGTCGACCAATTTAGGAAGAAATTTTTTGGTGTATGCTAATTTGACCTTGGCAATACATCAAAAAACATGGCCCACACATTTTCTCTTTCTCTCTGCAAACTCCCCCCCCCCTTGTTCTTCAATGAGATCGTAGAAGTTCTTCCTGTCATCCATTTTTAATTTTTACATACCAAAATATTCTTTACTCTTATGTATTTGGCTCAATAGGAGAAGACTTGTCTTATGCATTTGTTCCTTTTAAGGTTTACATGTGTGTATATGAAAGTAGGGAGGGTAGAGAGAAAGAAAATAAGCCTACTTGTGTGCACAATGTATTTTGATGTATTACAAAGGTCGAACTAGCATATACAAAAAATAATCTTCATAAATTGTTCGACCAAAATAGGAAGAGAGTGAAATCTTCCAGAATTTTGCAACTTCCTAAATTGGGTACAACATAGCCAAAGTCAAGGATCTGTAGAACGTGCCAATGAAGAAGTTGAAAAAAATTTGCTTAAATGGAATGACGATAATCCTGGAATAGGATGATCAAAGGGTCTAAGATTTTTTCAATCAATAAAGAATTCTCGTTATCATTCCACTATCGAGATGTCACCTTATAAAGCAGTTTATAAGAAAGATCCTCTTGAAATCAACATGAGATACAGTAAGACATTTAAATATTTTAACATTCTTTAGACTCTCTAGAAGAAGATCAAAGTTGTTATGAAGACATTGGAACTTGTAGCATTTCTGAAACTGTAGAAGAGGATAATCTGAGGCATTTTTTCTCAACGAAACCTTCGCTAGAACCTCTTTAATGTACGTTATTTTTTTCGATACATCTTAAATATATTCTAAAATATTTCTTAGTTTCAGACATCCCATAACTTATATGTTGATCATAACAATCTAATATATAATATATAAGGTAAGAAAAACATCCGGAATCATCGAAGGTCTATCTTTAGCAAATAAGCTATCTCCTTTGGCCGAGAAATTGATTGATATTGAAGAAGTTTCTAATAAAAGCTAATCTGTGAGGAAAATTTCGAGTATTGTATCCTCTGTTAATGGACAAGGATTTTTAAACTGCAGCTGTAAAACAAAATGCTCAACAAGTCTTTGCAAGTGTCACAAGAATGATTTATTGCGTAACTCCAGATGCCATAGTAGTTTATCGTGCACAAATAAATAATTCATTTTATATTACAATTAAACTTAATTTGTTCATCACAAAAATAGAGATAAAATAAAAAAGTGATTCGTAAGAGCCTTTCACACGATTCACGGTCACTATATATTTTTTCTAGAAATCAGTATTAATTTGGTGAAAATTCAAAAGAGTAATTATGTGATCACTGATTCATGAATAAGTTAGTAAAGTTTCAAAATATCAGAAAGACATAGTTAAAATTGTGATTTAGTATACTTATTTAACTCGTTTCTTTTAGATATATATGTTGTGCCTAGAGTGAAACGAAAACCTAAAGTGTAATTAATTACACTTAGGACGACTAAAGTGTAATGAAAATATTTAACCCATCTGACCTTTTTGGAATGCCTGTAATCGTACATCGAATCAAGTGGAAAATTAACTAAAATTTTGATAGCTGAAGACAAAATTAGATCATGAGTTTGAAATATTTTGAATTCTATTTTGCCAAGCAATAGCATTTTTTATTTAATCTTCCACATTACATAAATCGAACTTTACTTCGGAAAAACTTAAATGTTTTTATTAGCCAGTTCAGCACCTTTTGTCTTTTCTTGTCTGTATATTTGACATATCTCAAATGAAAACTTGGTTTTTATTTTACTTGTCTCTAGGTATTCTAAAAAAATTTCAATGTAGCTTTAATAATTTTTCAGTCTCAGACTTAAATCTGCAAAATCAGTTTTGATAAAACACAATTTAATTTTCAATAATAATTTTTAATTTTATGTTAAAGTCCTTGTTCGATTTCCATGTTAAATTCTTTTGTATTAGAAATGATTCAAGACCTGAGAGTGATATTTTACGTTGTATAACAGGCCTTTCAAAAAGGTCAGAGGGGTTAAATATTTTCATTACACTTTAGGCAAGTCACTTGTATATTGAATTGGCATAGACCGTATATGTTAACGGGCATATACCGAAAAGGGGCAGAGAGGTAATATATTTTCGTTACACTTTAGGTTTTCATAGTTAAGGAAATTAATTTCTTTCTTGAATTCAAATAAGCTCATTCTTTTTATGATATTTGGTAACTTTTCAAATAATTTTTCGCTTCTCGTGAAGATTGCCAGATTTTTGATTTCTTCTTGTATTCTGTATTGATCACGGATTCCAGGAAGACTTTGAGGAGTGAGGCACTTTTTGATGCTTTTAATATCTCTTCGAACCATTACTGATTCAAAAGCTAGGCTGAGTTTTTTCCTGTATGGTTCAGACAGTTTACGTCGGAAAATTTAATTTAGATAATTATTATTAAAAGATAAGTTGACGATTTCATTTTAAGTGAATATATTTTCACGAAAACTATATTTGATTCTTCTCAATATATCTGGCCTGTCTTAGAAGCATCTCCGAGTTTTATTATTATTATTTAATAAAAAAATCCTGATTATGAATATTTCTTTACTCTCATTATTTGATAGATTTGGAAAGAATAAATATTATTGATGAAAGTCAGCTTGTTTTCGAATCAAACGGTATTATTGGATTCAGAGTCAATGAAAAACTTTTTAGATATAAATTTACTTACTCTAAAGTTGTTAAGTCAGAAATTAATTATATTGAGATTTCCAAAGTTATTGGTGATGGTAGAAGTTTTTTGTTACAAATAAGTGGCAATGAATCTTTAGGAGTTCTGAGGCAACAATTAGAAAGCATAATAAGTTAGTTGTTGAAATTTAATAAAATTTATGTTCATTATTTGTTGATAGATATACTTCTTTAATATTTTGGTAGGACTGGAGATAACCTCACACTTCAGCGATACCATTTATCGTGTATACATGATATATGCGTGGGTATATGTGCGTATTTCCTACCCCTTTTTATTACGTTAACATTATCACAATATTTATAAATGACTAACTTTGAAACCCCATAAAATCGGTTTGATAAATGCTACAGGTTCAAACGATATATCAAATTGTAGGTCAGAATCTCAAAAATTTGATGAGAATGGTTAAAAATTCTTCATGAATAACGACATATAAATAATTATTAAATTAAATAATGATAATCTGAAAATAAAAATCATGGCTAATTACATTGAAGACAGTTAATTAAAGCATTCGCTTTAGAAAGTTGGGTCTTAAGTTTGAGATTATAAAATTTAACAAAAATTTGGAGTCTTTCAGGGTATTTTCTGAGTGTAAATTGAGATCAAAATTAGTGAAAAAAACAAGATTTATTAACAAGTGGGTGATAAATATCGAAAAATACCATCCATTTTCAAAGTGGACACCTTTCAGCTAATAAGCGAGAAAAATCAAAAAATTATTCACAGGTCATATCGGCTTCTATTCTATGCATTATCAAGTGTCAGCTAACTAATATATGTATTTTAAAAAGGCAAAAACTCTATTCTACTTCAATAAAACTAAATTTATTAAGCGTTTTAACCATTCTCATCAAATTTTTGAGATTCTGACCTACAATTTGATATATCGTTTGAACCTGTAGCATTTATCAAACCGATTTTATGGGGTTTCAAAGTTAGTCATTTATAAATATTGTGATAATGTTAACGTAATAAATGGTATCGCTGAAGTGTGAGGTTATCTCCAGTCCTACCAATATTTCTTCTAAATCATTTTAGCTTTATTAATATCTTTTAGCAGTATGAAGTGCCCATTTTGGTGAATCTGCTGATTTCGCATAATATGCAAAAATTATTTTTACCTATGTAAGGGTGAATAATGATAATAGGTTGAAATTCTAACGAATGAAATAAAGCTGTGTGCAAGTGGGTTACAAGAAAATGGGAAATCGAAATATTTTTGGAATCCATAGAGGTCCGGGGTCATTCATCAATAAAAAGTTCTGAAAATAAAATTGAAATTATTTTAGACACTAAACCTATCAGCGAAGTTTGGTTACTGTTCATTAATATATCCATATAAAATTTAACTTAATGGAGATAGCCCTCTAACACCTTACTGTTAGAATTTGGATAAATATATATTCAACTAATATTCAAAGGTAGGAGATTTAGATGGTAGGAATGGTCAGTACTCAATAGCCAGGATTCGAACTCGGTTATCAACATTGTGACGCAACGCTACTAACCGCTAGGCCAGAACCCTCGTTTATCTCCTCATCACTGAAATAGTTTTGACACTACTTACAAAATGATTGTTGTAATATACCTAAGCCTAATAGTAATAAATTTAGACCAATAACATTACAAAATACTCTTATGAAGATTATTGGCTCAATTCTATTTGTCAAGATCCTCAACATAATTAATTTAAATAAAATTGATCCAAATCAGCATGGTTTTTGTCGAGGAAAATCATGCGAAACAAATATATTTGATTTTCTAAACTATGTCTCGCTTCTCGAGAAAGAAAAAAAGAAATCCATTGTCATCTACATTGATTTATCTAAAGCTTTCGACAAGATTTATATTCATAAAATCATTGAAATATGTCATGAATATGGCATATGCTCATATCTTCTTAATATATTAATACAATACCTTACTAAACGTAGGCAATTTGTTTCTCATGAAAACTATGATTCTACTCCCAAACAAATTACTTCTGGAGTTCCACAAGGCTCTAGAGTTGGACCTCTACTGTTCAATATTGTATTCTCAAAAATCAATGTTGACGGAGCTAAGATTTTAAAATATGCTGACGATATGAAAAAAGTTTTCAGTTTTGATGATTTTATCGATATAAATTTTATAAACTCACCATTAAAATCCCTTACTAATGATCTGTTAACTCTGGGGCTTAGCATAAATGAAAGTAAAACATTCTGCATGACTCCTTTCACAACAACTCCTATCAACAATAATATATGTGTTGTGTACCAAGTTGGAAGAACGTACAAAGTTGGATTAATCCAACTTGGTATTATTATTACTATTATGAAGGTATTCTTATACAAAATGGTGGCCCGAACTGTTGTCGAGTTCTGCTCTGGATGTTGGAACCCAGAAAAAATTGAATGATCCAAGAAGTTTCAGAGAGTTGCCAGAACTTTTCGAAACAAATTATCTGCCCAATACAGTAAAAAACTTGGTCAACCTTCAGAGTCTATCAAAATTCGAAGAGATATAAACATTCTCATACTTATTAGAAAGTCCCTGAGGCCCCAGAGAATTTCTAGACTTAGAGAACGCTACAGAATTGAAGGACATGTAAAAATTCTAGCTATTTTTAATCGATGTAAAAAACACTTTGATAAACTACCTAACTCTTTGAAGAGAAAAAAAGAGTTCTCTCAAGAAATTAAAACCAGATTTATAAAATAAAAAAAGAAAAGAAGTTATTATTATCAAATTTATATACAATACCAGATTCTTCTTGAAGTATATTTTAAAGACGAAGATATATATATATACTAGTATCAAAATATTTAGTAAATCAACATCAAATTACTCAAAATATGTCTTGTGAAGATTTTTATTGTTTTGTTAATAATTTTTCATATTCCTTCCTTTTTATTCTTCTCAACTGACTCTTCATAAATATCAAAGTCTTCACTGATCATTAGAATTAAAAAGATAAAATTTACCAGTCAAAAACTAATTTGTTGAAAGCTGCTTGAAATATCATGTATCTAGAGCCATTGCAAAGACAAAAAATAATAATAATATAATGAACTGCTCTCCTCATGATATTTTTCAGCCCATAATTAATTACAAAAAAAATTAAATACACAGAATAAAAGGCTGTATATTGCTGTGGAATCTTCACCATCAGCTTATGAAAATATTTCTAAAATAAAAACAAACTGAAGTTACTATTATTATCAACTAATTAAAAAAAGGACATGTAGATTAAATGTAATTCATAATGAACGATTAACTGATATAAAGTGATTGTTTCAGGAAGAGAAACAATATAAATGAAGAGAAAGTAATGGACAAATTGTAACAAAAAAACTGTTTATCTTCATAAGGTATAGTTCCTGACCGTAAATAACAAATGCTTTGATACTAGTTATCATATATGTATCAACTCTTTATCAACGAAAGAAAGAAAAAGAAAAAAAACATATTAACAAGATGCATTTATATTATTATTCTTGTATAAACATAGAGTTATAAATATTAATTTATTATACTTATTTTGAGTTATAAATATTAAATTATTATACATATTTTGTGAGAAGATTAATTTCTATCAACTTTTTTATATGAAAATGAAAATTGTTAAGCAGAACATATGTGGGTGTTCAATAAATTTTTCATTTCAATTCATTTCATCAATATCACCGGTCAATTGAGCAAATATTGAGAGCATGCTGAGAAAGTGAAAAAGGATGCCCAAGGTGGAAGGAATAAGCACTTTATTTGAGGCTCTAACATGCTTAATATAGTGGCCGAAGTAATATGTTTCTCAGTCTTTATTTACCTTAATAATCAACTCTATGCGACCAGAGATGTATGAAAAGATTAATGTCCATGAATACTACTAAGAAAAGATAAAATTCGAAATTTTTTACAAAGTTTAATGTTATGCAATATTAATGAAAACGAAGTTATACCCTTCTCATTTTTTCTTCAGGTAGTTTTGTAAAAGCGTAGAAGAAACATTGACCATCTCGAATTAAAACTAAATAATCGTCTTGAAAACAAACTCAAATACTGCTGTTCAGTTACTGATGGAAGAAGATTACTAATCAACACACAAAATAAAATATCATCTCTAACATCAATGACTTATGCTCGTATTGAGAAGAACCTAAAGAATGAAATTAAACAAAGACCCAAAATTGGTTACCAACAATTGAACAAATACTTTAAATTCTCCAATAGAAACGTTCATAGTATCAAAGAAAACCCTGACACCATCCAAGAAAAGTTCATCAATGTCTTCAATGCATCACCCCAGTTCAACCCTAACAATCTTAGACACAACCCAAGTTGCGGAGATGAGATTAATTAAAATTTTATGTCATATACTCAATTCTTCAATATGCTTTCAAAACTTAAATTCAAGAATCGACGAGAAATCTACATTATTAAATATATTGCTCAATGGTCATTGCACATTCCTAAATAACATATATAATCTATTTTAAAAATCCTTTGATGAAAATTTTATTCCAGAAGATTTCCTTGCAACAAAAGTTATTCCTCTTCCAAAAAAAGACTCAAATGAATTCAGACCTATCTCGTTACAGTCAACACTCATGAGAATCATTGATTCCTTCCTGTTTATTCAAATAAGGAAAACTGTAAACATTAACATAATTGACCCGAATCAACATGGCTTCTGTAGGGGTAAATCATGTGAAACTAATCTTTATCAATTTCGAGCTACATTTCATGCTTAAAAAGCAAAAATAAAAAAATTGTTGTTGTATACATTGACCTTAGTAAGGCCTTTGATAAAGTCTACTTCCCAACTATACTTGAAGCCTGTCATAAACAAAGATATCTGCTGTAAACTTTTAAACTATCTCGAAAACTATCTCATCAATAGGAATCAATTTGTCGAATGCAATGGCCAAAGATAATATAGTCAAATAATCAAATCAGGAGTCCCTCAAGGATCCAGAGTTGGACCTCTACTTTTCAATATTGTATTTGCTGATATTCAACCTTCCTCATTCAAAATTTTTAAATATGCTGACGACTTTAAAATAGTCTTTGATTTTGATGGTACCTATAACACAAATATTATAAATTCAGAAATATCAACTATCATCAACAAATTAATGAGCTTTGGATTGTCCCCTAACATAGAAAAATCATTCTACTCGACTCCAAATGAATCAAGGATCACTGATTTAAATATCTACATCAACCAAAATAAAATTCACCCTAAAACTACAATTAAGGACCTTGGGATTACTTATTCATGGAAACTTGATTTTGTTGATCACTATAAAGAAATTATTAAAAAATTCATTGGCCGGCTCATCCACATCCACAAATGCATCAAAATCGACAGCATGAAACTACTTTTATTCAAAGTTTATGCTAGACCAGTAATTGAATACTGTTCTGCAATCTGGAACCCTGAATGTGACAAATGGTCTAAAAAAATACAAACTGCATGCAACAGATTTACGCGCCTTTTGTCATCAACATACCAAACTGAAATGAAATCCACGAAGAACTCCTTGTGGCTAAGAAGAGAACTCAAAACAATTACCCTAATCAAACTCTCACCCCTGGCTAACTCCAATCGTCAAGGCCTACGCTCCAATGTTCCTGAATATGGCAATCTAAAAAAGCTATCAATTTTCAACAAAGCCAAAAACATATTTAAAAAACTTAATCATAAGATGAAAACTCTTGATGATGAATTTAAAAAAGAATTTTAAAAACTTTATAATTTATAAATTTCCACAAAACTGAAGAATCTATTTAACGTTTATATAGATAACACATTTATTGTTTAATAAATATTATTATTATTATTATTGCAATTATTTATTGTAATTGAACACATTTTAGCCTTGAAATCTTCTAACAATATATTTATATTCCTAGTTAACATTTAATCCATTTCTTATTCCAAATGAACTCACTATTTTCAATAGGAAGATTGTCCAGATAATAAAATATTAATAAGGTGAATACTAGAAAAATACTAGGCTCAATTGTAGAATTTACAATTCAATACTAGAGAACACCAAATACATGACTTTAAATCAGGAAAAAATGTTGTTTATATTAAAAATTTTATGGTAGTTAATTAATCAGATCAGACTGTTCAAGGGACTTAAAAGAAAAATAAATTCTATGCTGATTGAAGGTTCTGAAGATGTTAATTGGGTAATTAATGGGAGGTTTGATTGTATGAACTGACTATATGAGAAAATACACGAAAACAAGAATTAGAAGTAGGCATTTTTTTCAAATGAGATAAAAATCGATCTGGATAGTTTGTACAATCTCTTTTTTTAACTAGAAATCAAAAAATAGCCCAACTTTGAGAATACTGAACACAAATTTTGAAATGTGGGTAATTTATGCTGAGGAGAGTAAGTTAATTAATAATTATAATTACTAATTATACGAGAAATAAAGACTGAGAAGCATATTTTGAAATGAAATGAAATTTATTGAACAATTCATAAGTTCTGCTTTACATTCATCATTTTCATATAAAAATAGTTATCATGTACAAAAATAATAATAATAAGTTGGAGGAAAATAGAAAAAAGAAGAAAAATATTTTCATGTGTGTACAATAATAATTGAAATAGTTTGTTATTAATCTGTTATAATCTAAATCTTATCTATGAAAAATATATATATAGTTATCAGTATTGATTCTTCAAGAATTTTAACCTCAGGCATACTCATCAGCCTCCTACATGCCAAATATATAGTACAGTACTCCCTATAATATCTGTGTAAAAGTTATCCCCCTAATTTTTACCCCTCAAAGATCGCTTTCATAAATCGTGACTACTTGTAAGCAGACATATTTACCCCAAAAACTTCTTAAAATTAAAAATCAGAATAATAATTGAGAAAATCTTTCTGACAATTTTTCTCACATGGGGTGGGGTTAATATCCACATCACTCTGATAACAGAATTTAACCAGGCATACAATCAGATAAAATTCACTATTGAAAAAGAGAATAATAACAAAGATTATACAGGAATGACAGTGCTCCCACCTTCCCCTGACGAGGGATTTCTAGAACCAATGGAAGTGCAGAAATAATTGCATTGTAAAAGTATATAATTCAAGCCCAGGATTGAGTCTGAAGAGACCCGGTGAAATAAAACATTTATCACTTATTATTCGACTGTTCTCTAATCTTTCTTATGAGCTTAAATCACAATAATATAATATCTTAGATGAAGTTCGGCAATATTACCGTTCAAACAACGATTATGTTAAAACTCTTAATAATTAATTTTAAGTAATTTTAAGACAAGTCAGAAATATTTCAACCAATAAGGGGAAGATGGAAATTGAATGAATAAGCGCTCTAGTTTTGATTTTTTTGTTGCTATTTAAAGACTGATAAATTTTAATTTTTTCAAAATAAAATTTTTCATGCTACTAAAATTGTTTTGTTCTAGGTGCTTAGGTAATATCTCCCACAGGAACGTCTTATTTGGTAATGGATTAGCCCATGTCACTGAATGTTACAGATTACTAATGGATCCCATCGGGACTGGTACGAAAGAAACTCACAAAGCATTTAGAAATAATCTAAAGCGCGTAAATATGTCTACATTATAAGTATACTTAGATTATTTCTATATGCTTTGTGAGTTTCTTTCGTACCAGTCTCGGTGGGATCCATTAGTTAGCTGTAACATTCAGCGAAATGGGGTAATTCATTACCAAATAACACGTTCCTGTGGGATATATTACCTAAGCACCTAAAGCGAAATAATTCTAGTAAACTTTGTAAGTAAAGGTGCACTATTCATTTTATGCTGTTTCTGGCATAGTTAAAATTAAAAAAAATGAGAATAAATGTCATTTAATGTTCATTGATTGGCGCTCTAATATCATGAGAATTTGTTTCAACTTGATGGCATATCGGAATTTCTCTTTCGTTTCTCTTCTATTTAGTTTGTTTATTTCTTCTAGTATTGTGCCATGTCAATGCCAGTCGTTTAAAAAAATTTTACTTTTGGTTAGATGTACTTCCATTTTTTTATGAAATCACATATGAAGTTTATTTTTTCGTTTACTGGGATGTTTGAAAAAAGGGCCGAGACATCAGAAGATATCATTTTCTCGTTTTTTGATATTTTTCTTTTCTCTTCTTAACAAACTCAAAAGTATCCTTCAGGGTTTGCATATGTCAACTTTTATGGGTGTAAGTAAATATGTTGTGAAAGTGAGAAGAAAATTTATTAGGGGTTGGGTGTATTTTCAGGTTTACGTGTACTCTGAGGAGGCCCAGAGTCATAAAAAATTCCAAAAGTACATTATAAACAGATTCGGCAGTTTTCGATGTTAGAGGCCTGAGAGGAAGAAATTTTGTCCTGCTAAAATTCAAATGATCCTTGTAAACTAAGTGGAATTTGAAATCTTCATCTGGACGATTGGTAGTCGATAAAATCAACTTGATATCTGGAGTTGGATTTAATCGATATTATGGAGTTAAATAATTCCCTTATTGGGCTAATTTGGGTTGAATATTATTGCATGGACCAACTAGAATCGAGGAAATCTCGTGGGAGAATATCACGTTATTTTTCACCCTGGTTCAATCTAAGCTATTAAACTAAATAAGAAATGAGAATTATTTATTTTAAATTTATACAAACGAACTGATCTCATTTTCCTCTAAAAGCTCATGCAATTTATATCAATGAAAAATACTGAATAAGAAAAATTTTTGTTTGATAGAATCTTGAGCTGATAAAAAACTTATAAATTTCACAAATTTTCATTAACATGTGATTTATTGTTGGTGCTCAGAAGCATTTCGAAAAAGTGTTGGTTTTTTGAAATTAAAAATAAAATGCTAATTCTCAATCTCAAAAACACAGCATGATTCGTTCATACACAACATGAATGCGTAGACATTAGGGTAGATCGTGATGCTAAGCCACCCCTTAAATCATACCAACCTTACTATTAGGTAATAGGAGTGGTAAGGAAAAACACACACACATTTAGGTATCCCACGTAATACTCCTGCGTCAGTATGCCTGTTATGTAAAGCTGCAAGTTTCCAAGACATAATCTTGTGCAGTTTTACAAGGTCCTGTTAATAAAAAATATCAGAAATTTCATATCATAGAATTGAAAAATTGACTAACGCTATGCTCTTGGATAGAGTGGTTCTTCATCATTTTCCGGACGTATTTCTGCTCTTCATAAACGTGAGTAAGACTAAGTGTATGGGCAACACCATCAACAATCTCTTGAGTAACATTAAAAGAAATGGTTCCTTGAGTTTCTTGTAATTTTTCCAGCTTCTCAGTCGTGCAAAACGTTCGTTAAGCTCAAACCAATGCTTACAGCAATCTTTTTTTGTCCTTGCGCCATTTTTGAATTGTTGATATGGATACATTGTGCTTCTTGGCTGTATATCCAGGATCATCTCCAGATAGCTCCATCTCATGGAGAATTGCAAGTTTTCGCTCGTTGGTGAAAGGCATGGTAAGTTCCGTAAAGGGAAGTATGAGTTCGAGAAAAACATAACAGCTTTACATAACAGGTATACTGACGCAGGAGTATTACGTGGGATACCTAAATGTGTTTGTGTTTTTCCTTACCACTCCTATTACCTAATGGTAAGGTTGGTATGATTCAAAGGGCTACTTAGCATCACGGTCTACCCTAATGTAAACATTTTTCTTATTCAGTATTTTTCATTGATATAAATTGCATGAGCTTTTAGAGGAAGATGAGATCAGTTCGTTTGTATAAATTTAAAATAAATAATTCTCATTTCTTATTTAGTTTAATAGCTTAGATTGAGCCAGGGTGAAAAATAACGTGATATTCTCCCACGAGATTTCCTCGATTCTAATTGGTCCATGCAATAATATTCAACCCAAATTAGCCCAATATATACGAGGATCTCTTCACTTTTAATTTAGCTCTTCTCAGTTTACAGGGTAGAGTGTAAAATTTATCCCCCTCATAATAAAGAAAAAATTAGAATACACGTAAACCCGAAAAGGGGCAGAGAGGAAAATACACCCCACCCCCAAATAAATTTTCTTCCAACTTTTGTCGACGAAAGTTGGATTAATCCAATGATTAATCTATTTCCATTAAGTTAGCCAGATGGTTAGTGAATTTTTTATATATATGTTGTGACGAAAGTTGGATTATTGAATATATTGAATACATAAGAACACCCAAAAGGATACTTTAAGAAGATAAAAGACAAAATATCAAAAACGAAAAAAATTGAATTTTTCATATAGAAGTTGATGATTATACATTTCAGAGAACAGGTGAATGTGCCCGGAGTGGGAGGGTTTGAGTCTAAGATCGAGAGCAAGAGGATCCGAATGAAGGGTGAGAGAGATACCTCTACGCCACACTTATTTCAATTTCTTCTACTACGTAGTTAACCGAAATTAAATGAGTTATTTTAGCCTGATTCTATAATTAATTATCTCTTTTAATAAAAACTTTAAACTAATTACTAATTAGTAGGGCAACCAAATGCTCTTTTTGCCTGTCTTGTCCATAGACTAATACAGGTGTGAAAATGTTATAAACAATCTCCTGATAGCTTGGTTCACGAGTTGAGTATGCCTATTTTTTTATTCTTAAAACTTCCTTTTCGTAGTTGCCCTACTAATCAGTAAACTGTTCAACAAAACTTCATAACCAGGCAGAATTTTCGATATGATGTTCAATTTTCCATCCTGGTTCTCTCGTTTTGTCGTCGAATTTTTTTACAGCCTCCAACGGTTAGAGGTTTTTACGGACGGGGTTACATGTAATTGTGCCAAAGTAAATAAGCATGATAAACGCTAATTTATTTTCGCAATGCTAACCCTTATTAACCAATAGATACCTAGGTGGACATTTTGATAGGAATAATAATGTTGTGTTAAGAAAATTAAGTATGAGCGCAATTCTTATCAATCCTTGCATGGGTGAGAGACTTCATGAAACTATAGCTTTTGACAAGAAACTCTGTGAAAAATTTAACTTCATCTGCCTAGGATTTTTTATTCCTGAATTAAAAAAAGAAAACTGTAATTTTTTTATTGACTCAATAACAAAATTTAGTTCTTTCTTAAAAACTAGTTGGCTACATTTTAGAGCAAACTTTTTCTCCTAGCATGTAGTTGAGAAAAGTTACAGTCATTGGAAGAAAAAAGCTCAAAAAATCTCTATAGGCCGATGAAAAAAAAGAATAGCAACATGAGAACCAACGTAAGAAACTGAACATCTAATCAAAAATTCAGCTCGCTTGATATTTTTGTTGCACCGTTTAATAAAAAGAATCAATAAAGAATGAGATGAAGATATCTGTTTCTGTTAAATTATCATAAGAAAATTAAAATGAGTTTGGAAAATAATCAAAAATATTTTGATAGGAACTAAAAATATTGAAATAAAAGATGGTAAGTGTTTAATTCAGATATTAGATAATTTATTGGACATTATTGGTATATAAAATAATTCAAAAATTACGAAAAAAATAAAAACTTTAACTATTGAAGATTGTGACGGTTTTCTACCTGATTATTATTATTATTCAATTGTGTGGGATTTAGAAAGCGTCTTGAAATTAAATTATTCATTGATTTTGATGCTTTAAACATATTGCAACAAATATTTTTTTAAATAAAATATTTTTTGAGTAACAAAAAGTTATATATTCTTCAATATGAACGTTCTGCTAATCTTATTATTTTATAGACATTTATGTGATTAAAAATATTGAACAAGATGATTTAACATTCACGAAAGAACTTTATATGATTATTAGAGGAGAAAACGGAATAATTTATAAATTTGATATAAGTGTCGCAGAATTCATGCTTCAGAAATCTACATCTGATATTTTCGTTTATCATGTTAGAATTGACAATAAAGAGACGAGAATATCGATAAGATATCAAAAGGGAAATTACTTGTATATATTTGAACGACTAGAAAGTTTATTCTGTAATAATTAAAGTTTTACTTAAATTTTAGATAACATAGTTATTGAAAAGACTTTTTTACTATATGACACCATATCAATGAAAATTTTCTCTATTGTGGAATCATATGTCATGAATGAAGATAAAAGACTGATCAATACTTTTGTGTATGATCAGCTTAGACATTCTTTTGATATCCCTATTGCAGGGCATGTCTTAAAGCGGTACTTGAATGAAATTCGCTTTGAGAATTTGATATTGGATAACTTACATTGTACTGGGAGATTATATTTCTATGAATCTAGATGCAATAATGGTAAGTCTTAATTGATAGATTAAGTGTTTTTCAAAATTCATTTCCTGAAAAAATAGATTATATTTCTCAAAACTCTGTTTCTGAACTTCATTGCTTAGTTATTATAATTATTTCATCAATCTGGCTATCATATGTAGTCAAATATATGCTACCTCATATATAGTGATTAAAAAAGAAAAATTATTCACTAGAAAATGTCTCTTAATCAATTATTATCAAAAGTTATTGAAAATAGAGAGAAAATTCGATGGAGAATATTTTCTTTGTCAGAAATCCTTTTTACGCATGTAAAATATTTGTTATATTTTCATAAACATAAATTTAACAACGGAAAATTCACTTTTATTTTGTAAATTTTCCCTTATCAAGTACAACAATTAAGCAAATTTTTGACATGGATTTTTAATTATTACATTAGGGGTTGATTTCTGTTCTTCATTTAACTAGTTCTTCCTTGCGAATAAACTTTCTGAGATAAAAATCCCCAAAAGTCTTCAATCCGATTCAATTTTTGGTTTCTAGCTGTATTTCATCATGATAAAAACATGTTCTACTTGATGCTGTTAGATGATAGGCGGCATATTGCTAGAATATCATCTCAAAATTATGAATTTCTTCCTTAAAGGAAAATAGTTGATCTTCTATAGTTGATCAGCTATTTCTGATAGGATTATGCTTCTCATCTATACCAACAAGACTTCCAGTTCATTGATTTGTGATAAATGTCCTACATAGAAGAATCCCTAATATATTTATTACATCGATGTGGAAACTCCCCTCAGTTTATATTAGGCATATTCGGCCAAATTTTGTAAATTGAACCCGGGGTATTTTATAAAACTACTTTAAACAACGATTTTAATGAACCGAACACAATATTTTTTTCTAATTAGTTTTCGACCTGCAAAAGCATTCTGAAAATTTCAAGCCTATTTAAAAAAAAACGTTTTCTATATAAATTCTCATTAACCCTCTCAGGTCCATGGCCTATATTAAAATGAAAATTTTTGTAGAAATAAAGAACCCATAAATAATATTTATCAACAGCAGCTTTGACTTCAGGAAAATTGGCTAAACGTTGAATTTTTTCGTTTATGTCATTCGAGGAATCCGCTCCCGAAACCATGTACCTAAATTTATGTTATTGAATGGGAAAAGTTTTTCTCGAAAAAAATTTAGAATTACCTACCAATACCGTTTCATGATACTGAAAATATTCTCAATTACGTTGATGTCAGGACTCTAAGCAGAAATATCAACAACTCTAATCCAAGATCTGCTTAAACAGCCTCTTACATAGGCAGAATCGTGTCATGATTATGCATAATTGGCGAAAGCCTGATGAATTTGAATAAAATTATGCATATCTGCAAGGTATACCTTGACACTTAAATGTATACAGAAATAACCAACTCAAGCAACAAATGAATATTTGTGAGTCCTAAACTAACAACACAGATGAGGCTGTGAAGAAAACAGTTTTCATGGAGCTTAAATTTAAAGGTGACGGTTTCAGTAATGGTGATAGGAAAAGACTGGTTGATCTTATCAATCGACCTTACAATGATATTTCATTGAAAATTGTAAAACACAGAGATTATTCAGTTTGATCTAAAAAGACTCACTTAAACCTGAAAAGAATAATGTATTGATTTATAAATTTCAATGCACTTGTGGGCATCATACATAGAAAATCCTCATAAGGAAACTCTTTACAAGATCCGGTGATCATTTAAAGAAAGACACAGCGGTTACAAGACGTCTAAAACAGAAAAATCCTACTGCCTCAATTTCGAATTTTTCTATTCTTTACAAAAAACCTGTTGATGATAGTATAGAAAAAAATAACATAAATTTACTGAATTTTAAC
This sequence comes from Gyrodactylus bullatarudis, assembly GCA_012064415.1. NCBI lineage: Eukaryota > Metazoa > Platyhelminthes > Monogenea > Gyrodactylidea > Gyrodactylidae > Gyrodactylus > Gyrodactylus bullatarudis. The sequence goes on from SSNU01000048.1 coordinate 39,713, forward strand.
TTTGAATTCTGTTTAAAAAATCATACCAGTTAACTAATATGCTTGATTTTTCTACCTTAAGTTTTTTTCTTTAGATGTTATTGATATTTATAATAATATTCCTTTAGAAGAAGTTTTTTCCTTTTTTTAAATTGAAATTAATAATCTTGACTTTGACCCTAATTTGGTTAAATTTTTGTTAGATGGTTGTAAAATTTGTTTAGAAAATAATATTTTTTAAATTTAATAATAAATCTTTCAAACAAAAAAAATGGTCTAGCTATGGGTAATCCCAATTCACCATTCTTTGCTAATTTTTACATGTCTTTAGTGGATAAATTTATTCATAACTCCCTTAATACTATTTTACTGACTAGATATTTAGATAACTACGTTATCATTACAGAGAAAAGTAAGAATGATATCATCCTATTATCTTCTTGCTAAGATTCAAGTTCCCTAAACTAAAATTTACGTTTGAGGAGGGTATTACAGTTAAAATTATTTTTACGGTATTAAATTTTCCTGGGTGTCTTTAAAATTAGACTCCTGACCTTTGATCATTTGTTTACATTGTTAATTTGTATGTCTACGTGTATTTTATAATAATTTAATGTTATAACATAGGAAAAGGCTCTCCTAAGTAATAAAACGCATCTACAGGCTTCTTTTATTTTTTCATGTTTACGCACATTTCTACTTCCAGAGTGATAAAATGCTGCCCCACCTTAAAATCTCTAGTCTACCCTTTACCGACTAAAATTTGCCTTGTTTTTTTTCAATGACGGGGGAACTCAAGATTTTTTCGGAATCTTTATTTTATTCATGTTTCTTTCACGCATGTTTTTTATAAAAATCAATGATCAGTGAAAACAACACTCGGATCTTTTTTCCAGTGATAATGAATGAATTAGAAAAACAAACATTTTTTATCAAGAGGTCTCTGATTACTCTGATTATCCTAACTACTGGAAGTCAATTCAAATGTAAAATAACATGTTTATTAAAGATTTTTCAATCTGTTGTGTTGTTTGAGAAACCTCCTCCCAAGCTTCAGCAGCCATCTCACAGCAACGATAGGTGCAAATAAGTTTATCAATAAACTCATAATTTCTCATCTCCAAATTTATCATCTGAAAACGTTCTTCTTCTAATCTTCTTCTGTATCCTGCTTTCCATGATCTTCCTATACCTAAGTCTATAGGCTGAGTTATTGGCGTTGAGTTAGGTGGAAAGAAGCAAAAGTTCAGATTTGGCAGTCTCTCTGAAAATTCTCTCACTGCCATTTTGTGAAATGAAACTCCGTCCATGAACAGAATTTCTTGTTGATTGTTTCTCACTAGCTGCTCATGTAAACTTTCAAGAATCTTCCACATTATTCTTGTATTCATCCAAGCATTCTCCGAAGACTCATAATCAAAAGTATGTTCTAAATTTATCAGCATTACCAAAAAGAACTTACCTTGACCTCTAGGCAACCATCTTGGAGCTCGACTCTTGCCTTTAATGAGTAGTCTGGATTTTACTCCCGCAGCAAGATTCCGATAAAATTCCTCAATTTCATCAAAATTTCAGTTCCACAAAGCTTGAAATAAAAATTAATAATCTTACTTTTTTGAACTTTATTTTTGCTTTTTGTATCACAAGGCTGCAATATTTTATAGAACATTTAAAATTCTGAATATTCAGACTTTCGGCTATCCGGAGAGCAATTTTATTAACTCTTGACTGGCTGACAGGGATACTTTTGCGTCTTAAATAGAGTACCTCTTCAAAAATTCTTGATGAAAGCGTAGAAGTTTGCAATTGAGATGTGCAGTTGTAAATTCGATCTTTGAGGGATTCTTCGGCCAATTTTTCTACACATCTGATTGTAGATTTTACTAATCTGATATTGACTGACAGATAAGTACTGATGAAATGAGGTGACAAATTCTTATCAAAAGGTCTCTGATTACTCTGATTATCCTAACTATTGGAAGTCAATTCAAATGTAAAAGAACTTTAGTTAAAACTTTTATTAAAGTCCCTTTTTAGGTTCTCCAACATCAAAAATTCTTCTTCTCCATGTTTCTCAAAAAATTTCAAGCATAACTCGAACGATCTGGCTAATTCTTCATCCTCTTCATCAAGGTTCGGAAGTTGCGTCCTTGTACAATTCTGAATTGATTCAGCAACATCTTGACTGTTTATGCTATACCAAGCCTCACATAGATTTTCCAAATTATCTGCTATGGAGTAAAAAGATCCATTAGTGCTCCTCTCAATCTTAGACACCTCTTCAGTTCTTCGATTGTGGTACCGTTTCTTCAATTGCTGAACCAGATTGCAGCCTTTAGAAAATTCCCATTGTAAATTTACTTTTTCTCTGCAACAAGTGCCGAAGACTCTTTGTGTCATTGGACAATCTCTTATCATTACCTTATTCGAATGAGGAATGCTTCTTATCAACTTGAGTATTAAATTTTCGATTGTCTCCCCAGTTTTTAATCTGATCAGTTCAATCTCTGGATTGTTAAAATTTCCTGAAGGTGAAACAGGTAAGAATTATTTATCCATTGATCATTTGTAAACTTACTGTCTTAATGTTTCATTGGAGTACCTATAGCCATTTGCTTCTGGACGGCATGACTATCAATTAAAATTATTACTTGAAGATCTGCTTCGTCTGATCGTAGGACACCTAAACCTTGCTGAACTTCACCGCATGCAACTGAGATTTTTGTAAAATCAACAATGAAGAAATTTTCATCAGGAATTTGAACTTTATTAATTTCCTCTTTGCACTTGACATTGTTCCTTAGAATGAATTCATTTATATAAGATCTTGAGCACTGAAAATTATCTAAACCCAAAAGTTCAGCAATTTTTTTAGCCTTAAGTTTGATTTGAGATTTTGTAACTTCAGAATCTTTACAATACTTTATGAGATCATCTTCGATTAGAATAAATTTAGAACATCTTGGCTGAATGAATTTGATACGACTGCATGCATCTGATTTCAACTTGTAGAAATAAGCTTTGGATAAACCGAACTTTTCTTGAACAATTTTACATGGTGCGCCATTTAAAATCATAGAGAGTATTTCCTCTCGTTCTTGAAAGGTGTAAAGATTAGTAGGAGTAGACATTTGAACTAACATAGGATTTCAAGCCAATTTATGATATTTTTCGAGTTGATTCTTCGCAGGAAATCAACCAATGACAGACAGACAAGACTAGTTGTACTTTCGTTAAAGTACATGCGGTAAAAATTAAAATTCAACCAATCAGAAGAAACTACAAATTTTCAATCAATTATAAAATCAATAGGAATTTTTTTAAATGACATTAATCACAATGCGCCAAAGAATTACCATTGCTATCAAGCTTTATTACAATTAGAATTTGTCACCTCATTTCATCAGTACTTATCTGTCAGTCAATATCAGATTAGTAAAATCTACAATCAGATGTGTAGAAAAATTGGCCGAAGAATCCCTCAAAGATCGAATTTACAACTGCACATCTCAATTGCAAACTTCTACGCTTTCATCAAGAATTTTTGAAGAGGTACTCTATTTAAGACGCAAAAGTATCCCTGTCAGCCAGTCAAGAGTTAATAAAATTGCTCTCCGGATAGCCGAAAGTCTGAATATTCAGAATTTTAAATGTTCTATAAAATATTGCAGCCTTGTGATACAAAAAGCAAAAATAAAGTTCAAAAAAGTAAGATTATTAATTTTTATTTCAAGCTTTGTGGAACTGAAATTTTGATGAAATTGAGGAATTTTATCGGAATCTTGCTGCGGGAGTAAAATCCAGACTACTCATTAAAGGCAAGAGTCGAGCTCCAAGATGGTTGCCTAGAGGTCAAGGTAAGTTCTTTTTGGTAATGCTGATAAATTTAGAACATACTTTTGATTATGAGTCTTCGGAGAATGCTTGGATGAATACAAGAATAATGTGGAAGATTCTTGAAAGTTTACATGAGCAGCTAGTGAGAAACAATCAACAAGAAATTCTGTTCATGGACGGAGTTTCATTTCACAAAATGGCAGTGAGAGAATTTTCAGAGAGACTGCCAAATCTGAACTTTTGCTTCTTTCCACCTAACTCAACGCCAATAACTCAGCCTATAGACTTAGGTATAGGAAGATCATGGAAAGCAGGATACAGAAGAAGATTAGAAGAAGAACGTTTTCAGATGATAAATTTGGAGATGAGAAATTATGAGTTTATTGATAAACTTATTTGCACCTATCGTTGCTGTGAGATGGCTGCTGAAGCTTGGGAGGAGGTTTCTCAAACAACACAACAGATTGAAAAATCTTTAATAAACATGTTATTTTACATTTGAATTGACTTCCAGTAGTTAGGATAATCAGAGTAATCAGAGACCTCTTGATAAAAAATGTTTGTTTTTCTAATTCATTCATTATCACTGGAAAAAAGATCCGAGTGTTGTTTTCACTGATCATTGATTTTTATAAAAAACATGCGTGAAAGAAACATGAATAAAATAAAGATTCCGAAAAAATCTTGAGTTCCCCCGTCATTGAAAAAAAACAAGGCAAATTTTAGTCGGTAAAGGGTAGACTAGAGATTTTAAGGTGGGGCAGCATTTTATCACTCTGGAAGTAGAAATGTGCGTAAACATGAAAAAATAAAAGAAGCCTGTAGATGCGTTTTATTACTTAGGAGAGCCTTTTCCTATGTTATAACATTAAATTATTATAAAATACACGTAGACATACAAATTAACAATGTAAACAAATGATCAAAGGTCAGGAGTCTAATTTTAAAGACACCCAGGAAAATTTAATACCGTAAAAATAATTTTAACTGTAATACCCTCCTCAAACGTAAATTTTAGTTTAGGGAACTTGAATCTTAGCAAGAAGATAATAGGATGATATCATTCTTACTTTTCTCTGTAATGATAACGTAGTTATCTAAATATCTAGTCAGTAAAATAGTATTAAGGGAGTTATGAATAAATTTATCCACTAAAGACATGTAAAAATTAGCAAAGAATGGTGAATTGGGATTACCCATAGCTAGACCATTTTTTTTGTTTGAAAGATTTATTATTAAATTTAAAAAATATTATTTTCTAAACAAATTTTACAACCATCTAACAAAAATTTAACCAAATTAGGGTCAAAGTCAAGATTATTAATTTCAATTTAAAAAAAGGAAAAAACTTCTTCTAAAGGAATATTATTATAAATATCAATAACATCTAAAGAAAAAAACTTAAGGTAGAAAAATCAAGCATATTAGTTAACTGGTATGATTTTTTAAACAGAATTCAAAGTTAAAATTCAGTAAATTTATGTTATTTTTTTCTATACTATCATCAACAGGTTTTTTGTAAAGAATAGAAAAATTCGAAATTGAGGCAGTAGGATTTTTCTGTTTTAGACGTCTTGTAACCGCTGTGTCTTTCTTTAAATGATCACCGGATCTTGTAAAGAGTTTCCTTATGAGGATTTTCTATGTATGATGCCCACAAGTGCATTGAAATTTATAAATCAATACATTATTCTTTTCAGGTTTAAGTGAGTCTTTTTAGATCAAACTGAATAATCTCTGTGTTTTACAATTTTCAATGAAATATCATTGTAAGGTCGATTGATAAGATCAACCAGTCTTTTCCTATCACCATTACTGAAACCGTCACCTTTAAAATTAAGCTCCATTTTCTTCACAGCCTCATCTGTGTTGTTAGTATTATCGTCTATGATATCAGATCTATTGATGAATTTATCCAATAATCTGGCTAAGTAACCATTTTCCATCAAGCATAACTTTGAATTCTCTCATTAAGCTATTCTTCTGAACTTCTTCTAATCCTTTTGCCAAGACCAATCACCAAACCTCTTTTGTGTGAAATATGACTGAAACTGGCATAATACTACAATGTAACGAAAATATTTAACCTCTCTGACCCTTTTCGGTTTTGGCTGTTAGCATATACGCCAATTCAATATGTATAGTATTGATGGTCTGTCCATCGATAATATTATCCTCAGAGTCTTAGACTGTTAAGGTGGTTGCAACTGAGACTTTTTCTGCAGTAGCTATCAGAACCAATCCTTACGGAATCGTATCTTCCAAATAACTCAGGAATCTGGATTAGGAATATAAGACTTAGTCATAGTAAGAAATAATTATTCTAATCTATGAACACTGAGAGAAGACCTCTGCCTGACTGCTCTGTCCGAAATATAAATACTATTCCTCAAATATTCGACGTCTTTCTAATTATTTAACTATCATTGGTTTTAATTTAGGATAGGGTGCATTGTTATGTTTGGCAACAATCCATACACTGTTTGACCACAAGTACTTTGACTTGCCCTATTTCAAAATAAATTCTTTTTCCCAGCTGAATAAAGTTAATTTTAATATTTTAATCTCTATATGTCGTTGAAATTAATCTGTTTAAAATTTCTTCTTTTTTCAAGAACTTTATTTTGTTAAAGTTAAGATCATTACCAATCTCATAAATACTTTATAACTTAAAAGTAATCACTGAGACTTTGAAATATTAAATATACGCATAAATTATAATGATTGACTCACTTCTAGACATTTTTCTAGCAATTTTTATGATCTTTTCGATTCAAAGACCTTGGACACATACGGCATCTTCCTTTCTTGACCCCTACTTTTTTTATCCAAGTGGTTCTATATACATTCAAAAGAGAGTGATTGGTTTTATCGCTATCTCTCCGGTTCACCGACTAAGCTTTGGTTTCTCTATAAATGCATTAGACCATTTAATTGTGTAGAGAACGAGAGCATTCTTAGCAGCTATATCAAGGATCAGCAGCATCAGGGATAGGTTAGCTATTTCGAAATCCTCATTCCTTAGTTCTTATCTTGAGAACTACCTGCTTTTCCAATGTCTTTTTGGGCGTTCATCAAGTAGAGGTTAGTGGCATCTGCAACCATCTTCTGGCCACAATTCTGAAAGCTCCATATGGGCGTTTCTAGTCACTCCGAAAAATAACGGAATTCCTATCCAAGCCTTTAGCTCATCTAAATTCAAAAGTCTAGAATTGGCGAGTTCCATCAACTTCGTGTTCACCGAAATACTTTCCAAATCTTGATTTATTTCATCTAAGCCCTACTTACCCTTGATGTCAGTTTTGAAGTTGCATATGTTGTTGGAAGTAGTTTTTTGTGATTCGCGTAGTTGTAGAATGTGCATAAGTACCACATTTTAAAAATAATTTCTGAGATTAAGTAAAAATATATTGTTCATCCTCAGATTCATCTGAAGAGTAGCTTTCTTGCATTGTGTAGTCCTCATCACTCGAGTTCATTGAATCATGATTTTTCAATAAACCATCTTCGGAAAAATCGTGATCAGAAAGAGCAATCTCTCGAAAGATGTTGTTTGCTTCACTCGTGCATTAGTACTAGTAAATGTTTGTTTGTGGTAAATAGGATCTCATATATGTATAGAAACAACCCTATAAAACCCTAAAAACAAGCAGAAAGAGGAGAAGAGAAAGTGGGCAGTTACCGATTGATCCCTACATAAAAAGAAGACCGAACACGTAATTGCTCACAACAACAAGAGAAAGTTGTTTGTATAAAGGTTAAGCTTACCATTTGAGAGATACATTTACGAATGTCAAAAAGGTGTGAAAGCATGCTTTATTGCCTATTGGTAGAATAATAGTTGGTCATTTGGTATAACATATAACATTTTTTTAGAAAAAATGTTCAAAATAGGCTTGGTGTCGTATCTGAAGTCACTTATTGAGCGAGGGTTAATTGAACAATGCATCAATAATAACATTGTTAGTCTTATTCCTAAGCAGATCCCCCATTCCTGTTCTGGAGTAACGAGATTTCTGAATCTAGAGAAAAATGTATAAAATATGGTTATTCCATTATTTGTCCTGAATGCAAATACATTTAGTCAATAAGGTTTTTTTCTTGAAAAATACATTCTTCGAAGGATTAAAACTCGAATCATGGAAAACCTTGAAATAATTAGAATGGTTTCAAATAAAACCGATAATCTACAGAATATGATGAAAAAGCTCAATTTTGGAGGGCTCACTGGCGCAGAGATATATATATTGGAGCTAGAATAGTCTGAACTTTTAGATTCGTCTAAAGACAATTCTAGTCAGCTAGATTGGTCTGAAATATGTAATGTTTATTCCTCTTTGCCATTTTAATTAAAAAAAATATTTTTTTTTATTTCTTCACGCACCATCAGAATGGCATTTATAAGTCAGAACGACACATTAGCTAGAATTATCTTAAGTCAAATCTAAAAGTTCTGACCATTCTAGCTCCAACATATACACAGATAGTGATACTTGAGGATTTCAAATAGGTAGAAATAAAATCGTTTTTCAAATTGAGGTGTTTTTCTTACAAACGAAATGACTGGTAGAAAATTTTACTTAACTAAGAGAATAGTGTAATTGAAAATCAGACATAGCTGCTCAAAAAAGTGAAATGATATGGTGTATTCGAGGGTAATAATTTCATGCCCTCACTCATATCCATGCTTTTGACTCAGAATCTTGAAATTTGAGTATATAAAGGGTATTTATAATTAAGACTTATGCAATTAAACTACTCATTAGCAGTTATTTTTTTAAAGATCTGCTCTGTTTTTTGAAGTTTATAAGTCATATTACAAACTTTATTACATTTTAAATAGATAAAGCTAATTTATTATATCTTTTTTTAGATCAAGAGTATATATTCATAAATATTAAAAAAAATCGTGATATTGTTTTAAAATATGATGGAACAGTAATACACAAAGATGATTGTAACCGTTTAACTCTATTCAGTATTAAGAAGGCAAATATAAAATTTTATTTTCCAAAAAGTGTCATAGACATAGAAAATGCTCTAATTGAAGGAGCCCCATTGAGTTTTCGTATGCAATTTGAGGAAATTGACGGGGCTAGTTTCGTGATGCAAGTTTTCAGATATTATAGTAGGTCTTATGTCTAAGATTATAGGTGAAAATCTTCCAAACATAAAATGTATGACAATAATATCAAATGATTTCATTATGATGTCTCACATCGATGAACTTGTAAAAACGGAAAGAGAATTGTATGGGATTTCTGAAGGAAAAACTAAATTCAAATTAAATCATTACATAGAAAATTCAGTGCTCGAAGAAGTATCCTATGAGCGTATAACCAATGCAATACACAACAAAAGTAGATGCGAGGCTATTATAATAGAGAATTTAGAAAACACATATAACCCATTTGTTGAGAGTAAGTTTGCTTTATTTCTGTGCTTTGTTATATAAGTAAAATCTTATACTGATGAATTAAATTTAGAAACGATTAAACAGTTCTTGACAGAATAAAAATGATAAGTAATAAAATTCTTATAGATTAGTCTAATATTTTGTTATTAGGAAAATCTAGTTAGATAATGAAGATAAATCATGAACTCTTTATCTTAGTCCCAAAACTACCATTTAATCTTATACAGAATACAGTTGTTTTTATATTTAAGGTAAAACACTTTTTTTGTGTTTTTATTTCTGGGCTCGTAGACTTTGGAATTAGATTACATGTAGACGTATATTCATTTGAAAATAAATTGATACCTAAAAACCACCTTGGACCACTTTTACTTTTTATTCAAAAAAAACATTTTTTTAAAATCAGTCAAACTTGATTTACAATGTTGTAACATTCCTAGTGTGTTATTTTCCTTATTTTCCAACAACATTACATAAATTACACACATGATGACACAAGATAGTCATTTATCTCATGAGCGAATGTCTTTTATACCTCTCTGCCTCAATGATATTGACCAATGAGGGTGTAGAAAGGTCCAATCAATCATATTTAAGTGTAAGGTGATGGTAAAATTTGGGGTTTAAGCCTAATATTTAGCCATTATATATAATCCAAATTGAACTATATATAATATTTTTAAATCATTAGATTTAATTTTTTTTCTATTTTGTAATGCAATAAAAATTATTCTTGTATCACTTTCTATAGTGAAGATACTGTATCTCCGTTAGTTGAACTAGTTGTCAAATAAAAATAGCACTGTTAGATAGAAGAGAAAATTTTAGGTATCTTTTCATGAACAACTTCAGTATTCTCTACCAGGCTATCCCGAATGATCCACGTCCGATCAGGGAAATAGAGCTGAGTAAGGCGGAAGCCCACTTCATACACAAACTCGAACCTCGAAAGAAAAAGTGCTAGCTACAAAGTTTGGCTACGAGGGAAAGGGGCGATTCATAATGATGAAGAAGCTTGCAAAGGTTTCTAAAATCCTCAATGATCCACCTCTTGTTTCTTCAATCCAAGTGGCAGAGAACCAAAAAGTTGATGCAAAACTAATTAGTGAACCAAAAGAGCAAGTAGTTGAAACTACGTCTCAACGCAATCAACCCGATGTCTCTGCCCCATCAACAATTACAAGTGTGAATGGAAGTGCAAGCCAAGAGAAGCTAACTGAAGTTAGTAATCAAATCAACTCACAGCCTGTAATTAATGATAGCACAGAGAAGCCAAACCTCCCTCCCACCAACACAAAAAGGGGAAAAACGAAAAAGATTTAGTGGACATTTATCGATGGATGAAATTGTGAAGAGAAGATAACTAAATCAGCCTTGGAGACTATTACAATTTTTAATATCTTGAAACCCTCACCCTCTATGTTTCATTCCCCAAAAAACGTTTTTTGAACCAATAAGAAGAATTTGCATATGCTCAGAAATTAAATATAAATATCAAGCCGGTGTAATAGTCTGATGAGATCCGGTGAAATAAAAGCTTAATCACTAAACATTCACACGACTTCTAATTCCTCATGAAGATATCTTCATCATCAGAAATTTTTTTTTCTATTATGTAATGCAATAAAAATTATTCTCGTATCACTTTCTATAGTGAAGATACTGTATCTCCGTTAGTTGAACTAGTTGTCAAATAAAAATAGCACTGTTAGATAGAAGAGAAAATCTTTTCATGTTTATAATTTTATATCATAAGATTTTATTGAGTTATTCGAAAATGAAAAACATCCAAGATTTAAAAAAAAAGATTTTTATAAAATTAATGATTCAACCCATGCCATATTCAAATCGAAAAAAATGAATGGAAAGGAAGACCCCCTCCTCATATAAATGTGAGAGAAACTAGAGTTAAATAAACAATGCAAGGATATCAGTTCCTCCAGTTTATTTTAAAATGCCTTTTTGCTATATTACAAACCTTACATAAGGAGGTGTGGTTTTTGTACCCAGACAGATATTCTAAGGTCCACCCTAGCTGACTTGTGAATGATAGGTGTTATCCAATACATTAGGCTGTTAGGCTATCCTTCTATGCAATTGGCCAATCTAACGATTCGTATTACTGTTAGAGCATCTGAGTTTTTTATAAACCACTTCATCAATAACCTTGTTTGTTTTCATTTCGTTATATTAATTTTAAGGTTTTTAAGTATTGACGATGAGGTGATAAACTGCTTATTCCTTATTAGCTAATGTTTGCTCAACGCTGAATGGTTGGAATTTTAGGGCAGAGAGGTATCAATCAAAACCTTCGTGAAAAATTTATCAATTTATCTCGCAAGATAGACTTCGGAAAATATCATCAAACGTATCTTACCTAACTCATTCTCAGATAGATGTTGTTTTCAACTGACGTATATAGCTATATTTGGTCTAAAATTTGAGAAAATTATAGATTATAAATTAATTACATTTATCTTTTCTTCAATTTTCCAATCGCTTGTTTCTTTAATTTTCTAAAATGCTCCCACATTATTTCATTCCACAATGCGAAAACCACCCTTCAGATTAAAGTGTCTCTTTATCTCGTTCCTTTTATTTTCCTCCTTAAACAAACGTGTTCTATGAATTATCAATATACAATTTTTTAATACAAGAAATAATCTTGAGTGTAAAATATACTCATCACTAATATTTAGGCTTAAAGTGTCATTAACCATAAATTACATCATCAAACCCCAATTACCACACCCGAAATTTGGAGTTTTTGAAGGTTTATTTATAAAAATAAAGAAATTCTCTCCTTTTATTGTCAGAAATTCTTTTATTATCCTTCCCTTTACTCAAATTGGTAATACTTTTCGGGCATGAACTCACGAAAATTACAATTCATAAAGAGTATTTGATGAACTCCTCCTAAAAATGTCCATCGTCATCAAAACGAGAAAATTAATGTGAATCTTAATTAATCTAAGTTCTAATAAAGTATGAATTAAGTTCAACATATTCAAACTCAATGAAAAATTATGAATTATAAAAATGATTCTATTAATTTCTATCGAGAAATTTAAATTCATTAGATTTAATTTCTTTCTTCCATCTGTTCCAACTTTTTTCGTTATGGAACAGAATAATGGTAGATCTAAAAAATAATTTTTCAAAGATAAATTAAATATTGAACAATTAAACCAGTTTGAAATCGTACTTAAAAGTGATGGTTATCTTATTATTAATGGAGGCATCAATGTTAAAATGTTTGATATTTCTACCTCACGAATAGTTTATCATAAAAGTACTCAACCTCGAATGATTGTTATTCAATACGTTAAATTAGAAAATTATGAATTCACATTATCAATAAAATATAGAAGAAATGATATGTGGTTGTTACCTGGAAGAATAGAATACTATTTTTGTAAGTTTTATAAATTGAATAGATAGTGCAATTATCTCCTGGAACATCTTGCCTTGTTTATGAAAACAAACTTACCAAAATTATATCTGTAATTGATGACTTTGAATTCGATAAAACACTTGTCTTAAACGAAAAAGTAAAACTAGTTGGATTTTTTCAAGGCAAGATAAGAGATACAATATTTAAAAAAAATGGAACTTGGAGCACTGAAAACAATATATTTTTTTTCGATCAATTCGAATTTGAAGGACTTTTGTGTAATGGTTACTATGTAAATGGAAAAGACGATAAAGCAACATTTGAGAGTAAGAATTATATTTTATTCAAATTAATTGAAGAAACGTTTTGTTTTTGACTAAGATAAATACCTTGCAATCACAAGCTCATTGTTCCCTTTCCACAATCTATCGATTTGCTTTGATACGAATAAATAGGACCTATCAGTTTTATTTCTGGTCTTATTGAGTATATTGTCTGAGACATCCATGATAAGATTAAAGATTTTGGGAAATTTCTTCGACCAAAATCAACTGGCATCACTCAATTCTAAGCCTGATTTATGTCTTAATTTACACCTAAGAAGAGTTGTGCTATTCATTTTGCTGTTGAATTATCTTGTCAATGGAACTTTTTAATTCATCCAGCTTTGATTGTCTTATTTCAAGTTGCCACTAGGGCCTCAAAAAGTCATAAAAGCTATATTTTAGCCTGTGAATCTACACTTTTTAAAACCGTAAAAAATCTAAGAAAAAACTTGATAGGACATAAGGGTTCAAAGTCATTAAGTCATATTTCGAATCATGCTCAAAATATGCCCTGTTGTTTATCAATCATTATTCATGAAAGTTTAAAGTATAAGAAAAAGAGTTTACTGATGAATTCATGGATACTACTGATGGAAAAGATCTGCAACCGAGAAGTTAATTGTGTAAAAAGAATTTTCGGTAGGACTGTACTTACCCGGACACCTTTCCGCAGGGTAGTATACTCAGTATACAAAATAGTATATTGGAAGGAACAGAGGAAAAATATTTCGCAAGTAATTCATCCCATCCTTATACGTTTTTTTCAACTTTAATTATGAATATCTCAAGTTGTAGAAGAGATAATTTGAAAATTTAAAGTGCTTCCATGTTCTAAAATAAAGGCTTGGCAAAAAAGTATAGATATTGAAATAGTATGGTAAAAAACAGATTGAGTATCTAAGATCAAAAAATTTATTGTAAATAATATATTTGAATAAATTAGAGAGCTCTCATCAGGATGTTTGCTTGCGAGGTTGCTGTAAACGACTCTGAGTTGAAACGATCTTCAAAAATTTTTATTCACCTGTTTTAATGCACTAATGACGCGCCTTTGGCTACTTCTGCTTCGAGACTTCTCCACAAACGATCAACAGTGTTAGTATGGGCACCAGTGAACGGATTGACTAAATTGCGCTTATGATTCACGGTGTCATGAAGATAACCATAATTATGAATACCTCGAAAGCCTCGCCAGTCGTCTGTGATGAATCATTACTGATGATCCTTGTCCCAGAAGCCATCGACCTCCGTATAAAATCATGGAGTACCTCACGAGGTCTTTGAGTCAAAACTTGTAGCCTCACTTGTCTTGTCTCTTTACAGAAAGCTTCGCCGACTCAGAAGTGGCAAGGATTCGACCTATGTGGTATTTCCTCTTGAACAAGTGGATTCGTCAACCTCCACTGTCATGCCAACTCCTCCAAACATATTGACGTTGTCGTTGTATTGGAGGACCTTATCATCGAACAACTTTCGGTACTTGATGATTGTCTTGACAGATACTCCAGTTTGACCTTCGGACTCAACTACAGTAATTTTATCCATGTAGTGATACATGATCTGGAATATCTTGTGCATTGGAGCATTGGCCTCTGTAAAATTAATAATAGTTAGTAAAAAGAAAAGCACTGGGGCAGGTCAAAAATTGTATATTTTGACTCTATCTTCTTTAACAACAGATGGTTTTTTTCAAAAAGCGAATAAAGGGCTTAATATCTTCATAGAAATAAATCAACAGGGATTGTAGAGCTTTATCTAGTTTTCACTATGCCTGGAAACCTGTTTTTTCAATTTGAGTGTTAAATGAAAACACTGAAAAATGAATAAAGGGCTTGCTATCTTAGAGAGATAAAGAGGCTTAATAAGTTTAAAAATAAAGAAGTTTTTAAGATAGATAGCTTAAAATAGCTTCACAGCAGGAAGTCTATAAAAAATCTATAATTAGTATGGTTGCAATCAATCTCATTAATTCACTGAACATGTTAGTAAATCATCTCATGACCAAGAACCTTCGAAGAGGCTTTTGAACTAGCTAAGCGCGAGAGTCTAATTCGATTTGCACCTAAGATGGCTTGATGAATCCTGAAAAGTTGGCTGAAGAATGGAAGCATCAACGTATGAAATGCAGGAGAAAAGTGACTCTTTACATAGGCTCCGTATTTAACAGTAAGACATAAGTTTGAATCCTGACAATATCACTAGGGAAAGTTTTGAAAAGAAATTTTCTGTATATTTTGATAAATGACCTTATCTAAAGCAAAATTTCACGCTGATTTCAAAAACGTAAAAATTAATACATTGTTCAAGAGTCTGCAATAAAATAATTCAAATCACAATTTTTATTAATTACTTCAAACCTTGACAATCTTGTAGAAATTAAAATTTGAGTCGGAATCATATTTTAAATTTCTTAAATACCTGCTTAGGAGCTGGAGTTATGATTGTTATTGTGTTACATTGTTCAGATAATGTTCACTGAACATACTTGTTCTACCCTGCCGGGTATATGCGATACACAAATTGGTATATTCTCACTCTACCCTGCGGAAAGGTGTCCGGGAAAGTACAATGCTACCAAAAAATGTATATCGATGTGTCAATCACACACTCCTTTTTACCCTTCATTGTCATGATGTTTGGTTATTCATCCTGCTATCGAATTTTCTTTTCTAAGTAAAAATTAAGATATAACTGGAATTTCATAAATGCTTAAAATATGTTCTCAAAACACCGAAAAACACTGTAATTTCCATATTGTGCTTATTTACCGAAAAGACATATTTTCATTTTTTCTTTAGCACTAAAGAATCTTTTCAAAATGTTTGAGGTCCTAGTTATCACTTAGAAAAAATTATTGACCTATAATGATAAAAAATTCTAATCTCCAGTGATTTTCAAGAGACAATATACCAGCGAATTCGATATATTTTCTTGATTTTTTTTCAAATGCGAGAAGACTTCTTGATTACTACTTGATTCACAGTATATTTGAGGTATTTTTGGCTTGTCTCAATATCTAAAAATTTGTCATACCACTAATAGTAATCAACAAAATTAAATAAAAGCGTCTGAAAATCAACTGTTACTATACTTCTATCCAAATCTATCAAATATTATTTTCAATGGATTTTAAACTTTTATCATTATTTATGTCACTACTGAAGAACAGGACTAAATGATACAATAGCGCAACACCTCGAAAAATTTAATTTATGCCTTACAAGTAATTAGTTTATATAGAAAATTATTATCAAATAATCAAACTTATTTACTAGAGCAAAGAAATACTCACATAACACATTTTTCGATGAATCTTCAGTTCGCAATACATTGATTCGATATTCCAATAAACCAATCCAATAGCCTTTTGCTCGAATTTTGCTTATTTAACGACAAATAAAATTCATTTATCTCACTATTGAATGATTTTTTTCATTCCAACTGAGTTGTTGAGAGTGTTCCATGTATCTATACCCTGAATAGTCATATCGAAAAATTATTTAGAGTTTTTCAAATCCTCAGCCTTTTAAAACAATAGGAAAAGTAGTAATAGTATTTTGAAGACATAACTTGCCTGATTTCCTCAAAGATATTTTTGGGTTGCTGACCTGGAGTCATGCTGGAGCTGAGAACGAGCGAAAGATTTGTTTTGGTGAATAAAGCTTTATTTTCGTCGGTTCTCTTCAGACCCAAACACCGACTTTCGATATATATTTATACATAAAATACGGTTGGGAACATTAAGGATTAGCCAATGGCATTTATTCATTAGGAGTTGACCAATTGGAGTTGAGTTTGTTCATACTCTCCGGGCTGTGAGGAATCCGTCTATTTTTTGATTACCGGTTGGTAATCCTTTCCTCTGTTTCCCCGTCTTTTTGTGTTGCTTAGGCGATATGGAGAGGTTTCTTTTTCGCGTAGTAGTGGGGGTCTGTGCTTCTGGTTGGGAAAGATATCTTTTTCGATCATCAAGGCTTTTATTTGGTTCTCGGTTGCCAAGGGATCGTAGGCTTGTTTGAATTTTTGTATTTGGGCTTTTGCAACTAGAGAAAGTATTATCAACTAATGTTGAGATTTGGGTTGTAGCCAACGTAGTTGCTAGGCCATCATTGTTGGTTTCACTGATTTGTGTGGATTTGAAGACAGGGCCGTTTTTGGTTGTTGCTGTGTCCACTGGTACCGGAGTGGGGGGTGTAGCGCCAGGATTCGAGTTCAAATTTTGGTTTGAAGGGGGATGGTTCGTTTGAATTTTTGAGACTTTTTTATCATCCTGGAAGCCTTGTGGAAGCTAACACCAGTGAAGCCTAACTTTCTGCCCAGTATCTTTTGAGCACATAAGGAGGGTGACTCGTCGTTGACTAGCTTGGCTTCGGCTATTTGCAGGACTTTGTGGATACGTTTCTTACTAAGTCTTGGGTCTGCTGAGTATCTGATTCTAAAATTTTCTATTCCCGCTGAGTGATTCTTGGTTCGTAAGTGTTCTTGTATAGAGGAACCTTCATTGCTCGGGCTAAGGTGTTCTTTGATCCTTGCTGATATAGGCCTCATTGTCATCCCAATATAAGACTGGTCACAAGAGCATTTGAATTCATAGACTACTCCTTTTCTGTTCAGCCAGTTGACCGGATCCTTGTTACGGTCGTTGATCAATTTCGTTGTCTTAGATATGAAACGTACTTAATGCCCGGGGAAGGTTTCTGTTCTATAGATAGATTCTCCTTCTACTGCAATAAATGCAGAAAGTTTGTGGGTATTAGACAAGGTAAGATAATAATATAATTTTTTAGGCACTTTCTTTGAAGACTCAAAATTGACTTTAGTACAGATCTTAGCTGTGTGCTACTGTGTCATTAAGTCTGGCTTTAATTTGGAAAGCATCCAGGATAACGTGAAGATATGTAGCAAAACTGCGATGGATTGGACAAATTTTGTCAGAGATATCTTTGTGAATAAGTTCTTTGATCGAAGCAATGTCGTTGGAGGTTTTGCTAAAAAAACGCACGTTGTCAACCGAAAGTATCACCGAGGTCGACAAATTGCAACTCAGGTTTGGATTTTCGGTGGAGTCGATGAAGATGGGAATGTTTTTATGAAGGTAGTCGAAAAGCGTGATAAAGAAACTCTTCATGGCCTGATCAAAAAACACATCGCTCCTGGCTCGTTCATTGTGTGTGATGATTGGAAAGCCTATTCTGGTATTGAAAAATATGGCTACACTAGATCGGTTGTAGTACATAAGTATGAATTCGTCAATGACGAGGGTTGTCATACTAACCGAATCGAATCTATCTGGGGAGCCTTTAAAAGAATGTTCTCTAATATCAGAAATAAGAAAGCAGATCTCTTGGAATTATATGTTGCTGAATACCTGTACAAATATAATCATAAGACAGATAGGATGAAAGAGTTCTTGCAATGTGTTAGAGAGATGTATGCTTTAGAATAAATTCATTTATTATTATAAAACATTATTTATTAATTTAAGTCATTTAAAATAGAAATGAGACATGTTTAGCTTCTCAACATCAATTTTATCAAGTTTAACATAGTCCTTCCATAGATCAGTATCGAGCATTATATAATTTTTATCTTTAAAAGACTTGGATTTGATATGGCTGAAGAATCCTATATTTTAGTTATTTTAAATAGAAAACTTTTATTTAAAATACTCATGACTTAATGCAAACAAAATACTACTTTTCCTATTTCCTCAGTTTTAGAGTATTTCTTCTTGACTTGGCGTAACGTGCGACTAGCAAAATACACATCATTTTCCATTTTCTGAGATATATTGTGAGTCCTCATGCAGGTCAATTTGATTTTATGCATCTGAAAAATCAGTAACCGATAATTTTGACGCGTTTCGTTCTTATGAGGATTCGAATTAGGATCCTCAAGGTTGAAAGACAACTTTTCTAATTATTATTCCAGAAGCCCCGTTCATCCCCTAAGACACAATTAACCCTAATAATAAATATTGTTAAAATTTTACAGGATATATGTATTATAACTGTACATTAGAAAAAATACGAGTACATCAAAATACAATAGAGGTTGATAAGAATGTTGGCAAAATAATTTATGATTTATATTGGTCTAAAATTGAATTTCAAATTGAAAGCTCGAAGATTAAAATATACAATGTTCTTGACAAAAATTTGACAAAAAATATTGTGTTTAAAATGAATCCAGAAGATTGTTTGGGATTCATGGATAAACTGGAGAAAAACCTTTGTCAGTAATCAAATTTACAAAAAGGAAATTCATTTATGCAATTGAATTATATTTATAAGTCAGAATTTTATGAAAATTAAGTAATTATCGTTTTGGCGTAAGAAAATTGTACCATTAAATGTAGAGCACATTTTTTTGTGTAATTCGATCAAATTTTTATTACGTATAAGGATTATTTTTTATTTGAAATTTATGGTAATGCTTTGATTCCAGATGGAAATTTAAAGCTTTAATTTACTGAAAATTTAATGAGCTTATAAAATAAAATCGAAATGTAATAGTGTTATTATTCAAACCAGAAAACAAAAAAAAACATTTATTCCATTAAATCTACTAGCAAAGTGTGGTCACTGTCAATTACTGTATCCATATGATCTCTAACTTGCTGGAGATTGTCTTCTCACACCTAGATGTTAAAATTCGGTAAGCAGATGTCAATTCCATTAGAGAGTCACATAGTATTCAACTCATGGTGGCAGATGTAGACGCGTTTCGTCCTTATTAGGACTGATCAGTATACCATATGGACTCTCTTATGGAATTGACACCTACTTAACATCTAGGTGTCAGAAAACAATCTCCAGCAAAGAAAAAATCATATGCATGCAGTAATTACCAATGACCACACTTTGTAAGTAGGTTTAATGTCTAAAAACACTGTAATTTCTACATATTGATTGTTCAAAACAACCAGAGTATAGGGAGTATGGAAGTGTTGAATAATAGTGGACGAACAGGGTTTTTGGCCTAGTTTGTAGAAACGTTGCCTTTCAACGTTGAAGACCTGGGTTCGAATCCTGGCTATGGTGTACTGACCAGTCCTAATGAGGGAGAAACGCGTCTACATCTGCCACCGTGAGTTGAATACTATTTGACTCTCTTATGGAATTGACATCTGCTTACCGAATTTTAACATCTAGATGTGAGAAGGCAATCTCCATCAAGTTAGAGATCATATGGATACAGTAACTACCAGTGACTACACTTTGAAGATTTAATGTCTGAAAACACTGTAATTTCTACATAGTGCTTATTGAAGAACATTCTATTCACTTAACTACCGGCCTAGGAGAATTTTTCGAAACTTTCAATTTTCATTCAGACTATATAGAGCTGTAAAATATGCAATGAACCGAAATCATTGATTTTAACGTTCGAAGAAGATATGTAGTGAAAATTTTAGGAAGTATATATGTTGGGAGAAATTGAGAAAGAAATGAAATTAAGTAAGACTTCGTAAATTCATCGATTAATTTGAGATTTAGCCAAAAAAAAGTTAAAGGCAAATCTCTAAGGATTAAATCTTTATGAATGTGTCAATGAATGATCTACCTTTGAAAACTATCCTTGATTTTGCTGGAATTATCTTGATCATAGTGTCATCAAGCTTTGTGCTGTTTTTTTAACGGGACGATTTTGCACTGTTGGTTGTCAAAGTGAGCTTTTGGAAAAGGAATAAAATAGATTAGGGATATTTTGCTAAATCCAAGTCAAATTTACCTTCAAGATGATCTATTGACTACTCATTCTGAGCGATTTAAAATGACAGTCAGTTGTCATGACAAAGATCAAAGTGGGAACCCCCTTGTCCGATTTTTTTCAGGCCCAATCCAAACTGTACTTTACCACAGGCTATACTAAGGCTTACCTGAGGCGAAAAAGTGTTCCTGTTTCTCCCAGTAGAGTCAACAAGATTGCCAGGAAAATTGCTCGAGAGGTTGACCTCATAGGTTTCAGATGTTCAGACCTTCTTTGCCAGAATAATAAAAATAGCCAAATTGAAATTCAAAGTAACTTCATCTAACTCTATCTATGTTTTTTCCCTTCCAATTCGACCCAAATAACGCAGTTTATTGATTTTAGCATCGGAAGAGAACAGACGCAGAGGCCTCCCAAACGAGAAACCGACTTTTCACATTTAATTTCATGAAAATTAAAAGAAAATGGGTTCTGATTTCAAGTCTATAGAACTCTGGCCAAATTTAATATTTTGCATTGAAAATAATCAGCATGGTATAATTTTGAATTCCGATTCGAATGAAATAAAATTCGATGATTTTAACCTGAAAACAACTAAACCTGCTTAGAATTTAATGGAGATCTCTGAAAAAATTGTTGGTGGAAGAAAATTTGCAGAGAATGTTTCGGTCAAGATTTCAGGATATTTCTATTCAAAATAAGCGAGAAATCGATCCTAAAAGCTGGCCGAATTTGGGAAAATTATTTTAAAATTCATGGAAATACTCATGAGTAGAGGGTTCGAAATTTTTTTATGAGAGAGCCAAACTTATATACAATTTTTTGGAAGTTTAGTGTATTATCATAAATTTATTGCAAATTGCGTTTTATTAAAACTGAATAAAATTTGAGACCAAAAAATTATTAAAGCTACATCAAACTAAAAGCCAAGTTTTCACTTTAGAAATGTTAAATAAACAGATTAGGAGAAATGAAAGTTATTGGACTGGCTATTAAATAAAATTTTTCCAAGGATGAGTTCGATTTGATGCAGAAGATTAAATACGAAATGTTATAGCTAGGCAAAATAATATTCAAAAGATTTCAAACTCATTATATAATTTTTTCTTGAGCTATTAAAATTATCGCTGATCTTCCACTCTCAATTCGATTTACGAGTACAAGCCTTCCAAAGAGTGGTTAAGTGATAATATATTTTATATGTTCACAAATTATTATTGATTTGAGTTGGTGTGAATGGAGTCATGCATAATGTTTTTTCTCATTTATGCTTTTGACTGTTGAAAATCAGGTAAATTTTAATGATTCAAGTTTCCTCGAAAATTTCACTGCGATAAACACTTTCCTTGTCTAATTATGATCCTAAAAGTCAATTTTCGATCACTAACTCATTTTGGAATGAAAAAAATTTAAAATTGGAAGTTAGGTTCTGAATCGAGATTTGAAATATTCTATAGTTTCCATAAAATTTGGTTTTAAAATATTTATTTCATATCGTGAACGTTGATCAAGATTCTATAATTTTCAATCTAGCAAGCTCTTTAAAATTTTTGAAAAATCTTTTCAGAAAGTCTATTTTTCCTGAAATACCTGACACAATTACAAAAAAGCCTCAGTTTAAAAAATAGAATTGATTCCACCTCCACAACACTTGTATATTTTCGAATAATTTAGATAAATCAATATATTACGTTCGAGTGATTCACATAAATGTTCAAGTAAGTCCGGAAATCCACATAAATTCATAATTTAGAAGAAGATACAACTAAAACAAAACGCATTCTTATTAAAGGATTATCAGGGGTTTCTCTTTAAAAATATTAAATGTTAAAGGTTTAATGAAAAATAATTTACAACCTTCAAAGAAATATAGTAAAAGTTACTGAATATAAGAATCATGAATGGAGATAAGAATATAATGGGAGCTGAAAAAAACACATAAAAAATTTCAATAAATAGCAACAATGAAGAGAAAAAGCTGAAAAGGTTCACATAGGTCACGGTAGTTGGAGACACCTGTAGAAGATATCCTCACAATAGTGACGAAATCATAGATCTTATTAGAATTTTTTGTACCAAAGTTCCTTTATCAATTCAAAACAAAGTGTTTATTCACAAAGATGAAATAGCAATGGGATCTCCTTAAAGTCCTCTTCTAGCAGAAATCTTGGGATGGTTAGAATTAAATAAAATTTCTGACGTTATCAATTTTTCACTGATGCTTACATTAGATATGTTGATTAAACTTTTATTATAATGAAACCTAACGTATCTGTATACAACTTCTTTAAAAAGATGAACTTATTTCATATTTAATTTACTATGGAAAGAGAGTCTAACTATATTTTATGTTTCTTAGATTTCAAGCTAACTAGAGGAGAAGACGGATCCATTCTAATATTTTCGAGAAAAAGACTAACAACGGCAAATATCATCATTATGCCAGTTTTTAATGATGATCCCTTGATAAAAGTTCAGTTTATTTCAAATATATCTTCTTACATAATTCTGAATCAATATGTATGACAATGAATTTCTTTTTTTGTTGATCGAGAAAGGAGTCATACTTTAGAAAACCAAAGATATTTATTTCACATGATTTACCTTTACAAAAAACATGCTGATTTGAATCAATTTTATTTTAAATAATTATGCTGAGAATCTTGACGAATAATGACCGGTATAAATATACAAAAATGTTTAAAAATGTTCATTTGAGGTTCAACTAGAGCTACTGTATCAGAAAAATGTTTATGTTGAGGATTTGTATCCATAACATCCATATGTTCTTGGAATATCCCTTTCTTAGGGACAGCACTACTACTATGATAGTGTTTTACCATAATGATAACACAGTATAGAATATACAATACATCTTTATCAATAACTATGTCACGGAAGGTTCTTGGAATTTTAACTGAACTTCCCGCTCGATCTCACCTCTTCTTTATTCCCGACTCTTTTATGGACACTTTGTTTAATTATATTAAAAAAGAACAATTATTAATATAGTATTTCCAACATCATAACAGTTTATTAACTGATAGTATATTCAATTATCTACAATTTGATATAAAAGTTGTTCAATAGTGACTGAGTAATTGCTGAATTTGAGTGGTAATATTTTTTTCAATATCTCTGGATATTGGAATTTAAATTTTTGAAATATTTTTTGAATAAAAACCACATGTGTTAGAGCATGTCAAAATTGTTTGTAAGAATTTATATTATTTCAGCACGGAACAAAGAACAAACATACTTTCTATACAAGAACTTATCAACAAATGTTATTTCGTTAGTTGATGGTGTAGATATGGATGAAAACAACTATATTTATAGTACATTTTGCAATAAAATTGTTGATAAAATTCAAGCTACAAAAAAAACAATTTTTAATTATGAATATGGTGTAAGTTTTGAAGAGGCAATATGGAACAATTCTTCATGTTCAGGCTACGTTATTGGAAAAAATAAGAATGTATTTTTCAGAGGTGTAAGTTATGTTTAAGATTATATTAATATATATATTACAGTTTTAGAATTTAGTATGCTCAAAAAGTTAATAATATGTATGGGAATATTTTTGTGCTAGTTTTTTTCTAGAAATATTTATTTCAAGCTTAATGTATCTAGCTGTCACCCTCCTCCCAAGGTTTATTAATTTTTTTCGAATCATTATTACGTATTTAGTATGGTTGAGATTATTTTCAAGGTATGACATTTCCCTGAGTGTCTAAACCTTTGGTCATTTTTTTACATCGTTAATTTGTCTACGGGTATTTTATATTAATAATAATGTTATTCAATAACTAGGGCTTCAAATAGTCTTTAACAAGTTTATTTTAATCTAAGGATAATCTGAGTTCGAAGATTAAGAATAAAATTATTATCCATGATCTAAATCAAAGTTATAAAGTCTTAGATCGGTCTTATTTTCCTACTAAAGTCTTGAAAAGTTTTGGGTCTAAAGTTTTAGGTCTTAAATGATCGATAAATCTTCATATCAAGTTTTCAGTCTGATCTTTTCAAAATCAAATCACGTCATAACGATTACACCATGTAAAGAACAAGATTACTTACCTCTTAAGTTCAAGAAATGTATCCAGATGAATTCGATGTAACTGTCCAAGGCACTATTTTATGTAAATTTTGCAGAAAGAAATGAAATGAAATTTATTGAAAAATTTATATGTTCTGCTTTACAAATATCATTTTCATATTTAAAATAGTTGTTATGCACAATAATGTAAAGAATAAGAAAAGTAAATACTGAAGATATATATAAATATATAATCAAAATAGTTTGGAAAAAAATTCCTGCAAATCTGAATTTAATCTTTGAAATAATATATATATAGTTATCAGTATCGATTCTTCAAGTATTTTTCAATCACAATAGAAATATAACTTAGCCAAATCAAGATACTTTATCTAGTTTCTTCAGAATTCTAGATTTATTCATTATCATTGAAAAGAGTTATTGTCACCAATATTGCATTCAGATAATAATAGTCTTATTTTATCTTTGAGTCATTTTTTTCAACAAATTGATCTCTATTTATACATATTTATAATTTCATATATTTTTAATAATAGGACCAAGTCCTTGCAGGGAAATTTTCTAGCTAGTTTATAGCTTAGAAATCAGTATTTATTCTGTGAAATCTTTGTTGGAAATTCAAAGAGTAATTATGTGATAAGTGATCACTATAGATTTCACTTCCTGCTGTGATAAATTTGATCCAACAGGTGAGCTTTAGACTTAAGAAGATTTATTTTTTTTAACGAAATGGAGGCATATTTTCTGATATAGGTTGACAGGTTTCAAGTGATCTAGTTGATTCTAGAATGTGAATAAGCTAGTAAAGGGTCGGAATTTCATAAGACATAGTTGAAATTGTTATTTAGTATACTTGTTTAACTCATTACTTCTAAATATATATATATTCTTTCATTTGTGAAGGAAATTAGTTTTTTTGGTTATAGTTAATGAATTTTGAGTTTTTTCCTATATGGTTCAGAGAAGCATCAAAGTTCTATTCTAATCGAAATCATCAAAGAAATAAATGAATACTTGTTCATTTAGAGAACTTTTCAACTCAGCGAAAACTCGTTGCATGGCTATTGAAAATTGGAATTCCTTTGTGGATACTCAGTTATGAACAAACTAAAGAGGTTTTTTCAACCTGCTTCAATTTTAACCTGCCATCTCACGATTCATAAAGAAAAGCATGAAAACTCACGGTGAAAGCAGACAGAAATCAAGGGCAATCTGCGAAATCAGCTAACATTCGTTATGGTTGATGAATCGGAAATATATAAGACTAAATATATCTATATTCTAGGTAGCTTTCTATCAAAACCTTGTACCACCTATCTGCTTCGATCTGTCAAGATCAAAAGTTATCATCCTTCATCATATATCATCCTTTAAGTTATAGATGTGTACAATATTAAGAGAGACAATTTTAATTTATTTTTGACAGATGCTGTTCGTTACAGCACTTCTGCTATTAGTAATTTACGTTGCCTATATCCAAATAGCAACCATGTTACTTGTGCGGCCCACTTACTTCACAATCGTGCAATGTATATTAATGAAGCATATCGTAATGAAAACAATATAATTGCTACTGTAAAGACACTATTTGTTAAAAATAAACATCAATAAGTTTCTTTTGCTATTATTGGCCAACATCCCACGCCAAATGTTACTAGGTGGCGATCTTGATTGGAATCTTCTGATTATTATGTCAAAAATCTGATTTAAGACAAATCTTTTATTTCAAATTTGGAGACGAAGAGTGAGACTATCAGAAAAGCTCTGGACCTGTTCTATATTAAATTCAATATTATTAAATATAAATACAGTTAATTACACATATGATGGCTCACGGGATGAATATTTTTCCTAGCAAATTTATATTTATACCTGTCTGCTCCTCTCTCAGGGGACCAATAGGATTAGAGAAAAACAATAAACAATCAGGATAAAGTTTCAATTCTTATCCAATCATTTTCAGTCTCTATCTTTAACTTTAACTCAAACATAACTAATGAAAAAAATTTAATTTATTATACACCAAGCATATTTTGTATATTCGATTTATTATCAATGTACAATATACAAAGTATTCGTTGTATAATGTGGACTATTAATATAATTTTGGCGTTGATATGATTCACGTAATTTATCAAAAACGTCCGAAAATCCACTTAAAATCATATTTGTAGTTATAGAAGAAAAAGTTTTATTCACCAAATGTATATTTCTTTATGGTTCATCAGTAGTGACACATAAATAATGATAAAAGTTTCAAATTCAATGAAAATAATATTTTACAAATTTTGAAAGAGGTATAGTTGAAAAATATAAGAATATAATGTGAGCTGAAAAAACACCAAAACTCTTCAATAAATAGTAACAGTCAAGAGAAAAGTGAAAAAGCTCACATGGGCCCGGGCAATTGAAGATTATAAGAGTAATTTTTCTGAACACACAGGTTTGGTTTAAAGTGATTTATGAAGAATTTCTCCTTCACCCATATTTTCGAATTATACGAAAAAGCAGATATATTAAAACCATATGTACATTTCTCAAAGCATCATCAGAGGTATTGCTTTAAAAATGATAAAAGTTAAAAAATTCATTCAAGTTAATAATTTACAAATAATGAAAGAAATAGTAAAAGTTGAAGAAAATTAGAATAAAATGTAAGCTGAAAATACACCAAAACTCTCTAATAAATAGCAACAGTTGAGAGAAAAGTGAAAAAGCTCACATAGGTCAGGGGAGTCGAAGGTTATATGGATAGTTCTTTTGAACACATAGATTGGGTTTGTATAGATTAATAAAGAATTTCTCTTTAACCCATACATCTATGCTGTCATCACATGGATTTTTGTATAAAATAGAAAAGTTCGAAAATGAAGCAGCATGTTTCTCTTGTTTGATGTGCCTAGTCACTGCATATTCACCCATATAATATAATTATATTAATTTAGTATAAATTATACAGAAAAATTTAGATCCTCATTTTTACTATTACAAGAAAGAGAATAATGGAACTGTACAGTGTACTTTTCTTCTTACATTTGCATGAATTTTTATTTCATGATATTTTGCAATCACACTTGAAAAGTCCTTGACCACTACCGAATGATTGTAGGTTCTCTATTGTTCTCAGGGATATTGACTTCTTGAATAGACTTTTACTTTACTTTTTGAATTTGTAAAAATAAGATTTTGATATCTGTTTACATAATTATTTTATCATTTCAACGTGTATAGGCAAATACAAATTTAATTCAAAGACATGGGGAAGCGTAAATTTTTGTCTGTCTAACCATGTCTACACTACCCCCCACCCTGTCATGTCAGCTTTGTGTATAAATTTATATGTATACAAGGATGTTTTCACAAATCAATGAAAAGGAAATTTCGACTTAAAAAACATTGTTTTTTTAAGAGTGGGAATCTGTAAACTGGTCTCAGATGTTTATTCTAAATTTGTTTTCTGACTTTTCTAGATTTCCTCATTTCTCAAACATGTTTATCACAAATTAAGTTAAGATAAAATAAAAATTAATCAAAATTTTAATGAAAACTCTGTTTAACATCTTTGATAAGGCTCTTGAGAATAACATTCTCCTTATCACCCCGTTCTCT
>SSNU01000048.1:71009-94267 GCA_012064415.1 Gyrodactylus bullatarudis
AGAGAACGGGGTGATAAGGAGAATGTTATTCTCAAGAGCCTTATCAAAGATGTTAAACAGAGTTTTCATTAAAATTTTGATTAATTTTTATTTTATCTTAACTTAATTTGTGATAAACATGTTTGAGAAATGAGGAAATCTAGAAAAGTCAGAAAACAAATTTAGAATAAACATCTGAGACCAGTTTACAGATTCCCACTCTTAAAAAAACAATGTTTTTTAAGTCGAAATTTCCTTTTCATTGATTTGTGAAAACATCCTTGTATACATATAAATTTATACACAAAGCTGACATGACAGGGTGGGGGGTAGTGTAGACATGGTTAGACAGACAAAAATTTACGCTTCCCCATGTCTTTGAATTAAATTTGTATTTGCCTATACACGTTGAAATGATAAAATAATTATGTAAACAGATATCAAAAGGTCACGGTCCTTTTTTAGGAGCACCCAGGAAAATTTGTTACCTTAAAAAAATTTTTTACTGTACTTGTAAGCAAATTATTTATTGGTCAACTTTCGTGATTAATTTTGAAACAAAAATATCTACCAATTCTACACCTGCAATAAAGAAAAAAGGTAGAAAAAGTTTAAGTGGACAACACCTAATAGACAGATATGTGAAGAGAAAATAATGACCGTGGTGACTTACAGTGTGATCCTATCCCTCCCCTTCATCAGTGTATAATATTGATTTCAACCAATCAGAGGATGACGAGGAACATTTATCTGTTGAATTTCACTATATATATCAATAGTCTGAAGAGATCCGGCGAAATATAAGCTTTATTACTAAATATTCACTCGATTTCTGAATCCTCACAATGAGTATCTCATTGAATTCTGAGAATTATCTATAGATTTTTTACATAGAAAATTCTTACAAAAATAATAACTTTTCTTTTTACAAATAACACAAGTTTTTATATCCTTATCAAGTTCCACTCTTAAAGGGAGGTGGCCTGAATCAATTTCAATACTTCTATTCGAAAGATTCGATAGCTCTTCTACCTTATCTTTGCATGATTTTCTTGAAGGCTTCGAAGCATCATCGTTTTCTAAATTTCTCTTCCTCTGTACAAAACTTGAAAACTATCAAAAAGATTCACAGCTCCAATACCTTTATTGTAGTTATGAACAATGAAGGGCATCGTCACATTTTAAATTTTCTTTGATTTTGAGTTCCATATTTTTATTATTGAAGTAGGCCTACTGGATGCAAATGTTGAAGTCAAAGTCACAGCTCGATTGTCTAACCATTTTAAAATAAATAATCTGTTTTCTCCGGAGAAAAATAGATCAAATGAGCCACGACCTTTAACTTTTAGCTCTTTTCCGTTTGCAGCTCTTTACCTATCATCTTGATCCTGTTTGTCCTTACAGTTACTGTGCTATGAAGTCCTCTTTCAAGCAAAGTCTTCTGCAACTGGATGCTTGTAAAATAATTTTCGAAGCATACAATGTGATTCGCATTTTCAGGTAAAGTTTCACAGACGTTCAATACGTAATCTCCTGATTACATACCGCAACTATTCTGAAGAGTAGGGCATTTTCCGTCATAAATGAAAAAAACCGTGTATGAATCCATCTTTCCCATTTCTAGAAAATTCTTAGATGCCCCATTTTGTTGGCTTACATGGTAAATACTGTTTCAACCGTGATCTGCCTTTGAAGGGAATTATTTGTGTGTCAACGGATTGAGTTTGCGATTGAACAGAGTAGAAAATATTGAGCCGAAATATTTCACTAAATCTTCTTATTTTGTAAATTCGATCATTTGCATCAACTTGATTATTGTCAAAAAATGTAAATTTTGTTGCCAATCGTTGAAGCAGTTCCTGGACATTAAGTGACTTATAGATTCCACTCTAGTTTCATTCGACCAATACATACAGAATCGTGGTAACTTAATTATTCCTATTCGAAGTAATACTGAGAGATATATTTTAGCTTCATTTACACAACCTCCGAGAACTCAGAATTATTGAGTAGCATAGATATTTTATTGGAATACCATCAAGGTAATAATTTCATGCGAAAAAAATCTGTAAAAGTAATCAATTGGAGAAATATTAATACGTGAAGAATGGAGGTCATCAGTTTGAATGAATTTGAGGATGATTTCAGGTGTCTCGCATGTCAAAACTGTGAAGATTCATCGTTTGATTAACGGTTACAGAATTTGAATCAGAATCGTCAGACTACATTTCATAATGTACATTCGTTTCATTTGAATCTTCGTCATTCATATCTATTTCATCATCTGATTTTTCTGTATTTGGTAAAAACAAGAGAGTATACTTTGTCATTTCTTGTTGACTTAACATCGAATTCACTTTAAATTTTCTATAACTTTGAATACCGATAAGTTTTATATGACCTCGTTTTAAATCCAAAATATCAGACCAATGACGTAAAAGTTTATAATAGGTATTTATGCATGTATGAACTATTTTTTAATTGATCGTAAGAACCCCATGTTTCTATAACTAATTATAAAAAATTAATTGTACGGAGAAAAACAAGAAAATATTGATGTCTTAACAAAAAAATTAAAACCTTATAAAAGGTGCTAATCATCGCATAATCAATGCAATTTATATTTCGTTTTATAAATAGTAATTCATAGTTACAATGAAATTAAGTATTATTGTAATAAATGATTTAAGTTAGGAATGGAATTAAATCCATTACGAGGTCGTATACGACCTACAGTCTCGAGAGAGTTAACAGGAAAATTAAAGTGACCTAAATTTTGCGATATTACTATTCAAACCTACTTTTGGTTTGTTATGAGTTTTTTTTTTCATTTCGCGTATATTAAAACTACCTAGTTAATCTAGATAAACCATGAGATTTTAGTTGAAGTAATTAATGAATTTAATTTTCATTTGCACAACTGAAAACTCCCTGAAATTAAAAACAAAGCATAGTTAGTATAGTTATTAGTAATGTTATTAATATTACAACCAAGTAGTTCTTCAAGCGAACAACGTTATAGTCAATTTTATTAATATTATTATTTTTATAGTATACAAAGTATTCGTTGTTTAATACGTTCTATTCTTATTAGAAATGTACTATATAGCCTCCAATCATTTTTAGTTTTTTCTATGAGATTTGAAAGTTTGTACTCTCATCTATAGTGATAATCAAAAATAAGTATACACCTATAGAACCTATGCTCTTAGTTTTATTTTAAATGATCTCCAGAAGAGTGATATGTCAGAGTGAAAAAATCTTTTTAAAACTGCGTATTTTTAAACATAGTTTATTTCAACAAAATTCAGAAAATTTGGATTTACTATTTTTATACACATTTATTTTGTAAAATTTCCATCCGATAAAACAACATTCATGCATCTTCTCTGCATATATTTATAAAGGTTCTTTATGACTTCTTCAGGTATTGATTTCCATTCTTCCATAATTTTGGTTATCAAATCATGCTTATTACAAAAATCTTGCCATTTTGATAAACTTTTTGGTATAAAATCCCCCAGAGATTTTCGAATGGATTTAAATCCGGGCTTCTGGCTGGCCAAGGAAGTACTTTTATATTATAATCCGAAAACCAGTTAATGGTTGATTTAGAACTATGCTCTCAATTTGGTTGAGATCAGAACTTCTAGGGGGCCATTCTATGATATTTATACCAGCTTGGTCTAAGATCTCTTCAGTATGCTTGGAACGACCACAAGACGCGTTATCATGCTGAAAAATCAATCCATTTTCTAATATCTCTTCTTTAAATGGTAATAAGGAGTTTTCAAGAACGTTTTGAAAGGTTTTTAAATTCATCTTGGAGATAATGGTTTCTAGCCTCAAAGTCTCTCCATAGCTGACCCCTCCCCAAACCATTGCTGAGCCTCCGCCAAAATCTCTTTTGACTGTTTGCGATTTTGAACGATATTTTGTTTGCCAACGCTAACTAAGCTCATCAGGAACGTCTAAACTGAATTTTTTCTCATCTTAAAATATGGCATTTTCTCATAAAAGTTCTCTTCAAATTTTCCTTAGATAAAGTCTAGGCGTCTCGATATAAGAATCTCAGATACGAAACAAACTCGTTTGACGTTCGTTCAACAAAATTCAAGGTTTCCATTGACAGTATTTTGAAGTGTTCGTAAACTTGTGTTGAGATTCAGTTTATTTCTTATCTGTGAACAATTCTCCCCTCTTTTTCAATCATTCTTTTGATCTTGCCCAACATCAAGTCAGTAATTTTAGGCTTAGGACCTGGCTTAAATAATTTTTTCTTGTACCCTTTTCTTTTTGAAATGTTTTTGATGATTTTACACGAACAACCAAGCAATTTGGCTATTTCTCGGCTACTTAAATTTCGGCTCTTGAGCTCAAAAAGCTGATTCAAACAAACTTTCATAAATAGCCGATTTTGATTATGCATGAAGATTTTTTTTCAGAAGTTGAGCTAAAAATATTTCCTGGAAATTAATCTATCATGATCGAAAAATAGGGTGATTACTTACCGATAGAATCAATTATGAAAAAGTGAAAACAAAAATATTGCGTTTTGTATCTTAACGGAATATAGTATTTTCGAATTTTTCAAAAAACGTTTAATGAATTTGTAAAAATAAGATTTTCAAAATATTTTATGGACTGTAAAAATTCTATTGATGTTATTTTTTATCGAAATTGGATGTAAAATAAGGAAGTTAAAGGAAAAATTAAAGTGAAAACCTAAATTTTGCGACCACTATAGTTTTCTTAGTGCATCTAATAAAATTTGCAATTTTTCTTAGGCTTATGCCATCTTCCAGAACCTCTATAGCACGTTTTTTCTGGAAATTTGTTTACCTCGAATACTTGGATTCATTAGTTGACATTAGAACAATTTCAGGAGTTAGTGTAGATCTTATGTAAGGCTGAGGGTGATAATTCAAAAACTTCTTGTAAATTCTCAAAAAAAGTATTATTATGACTAAAAAACAAACTCGAGAAAAGTGTATACTTAAATATGACGATTGAAAAATTAATGAAAAATATTAAATTTGCATTTAATGAATTCTGTTAGAATTTACTACGAATTGATACATTTGAAGATGTAGACAATTTTTCACTCTTTCGAGTGACATATCCCACGTCTTGAGATCATTTAAATTTAAAACAAAAAAAGTACCAACCGAAGAGATAAATAAAATAAAATCCCCCCTTGTACGTGTAATACAAATTGTATGACACGAATAAACCATTCACGCATATATCTGGAATAGATAATACACTTGATATATGATTTCAGGGAAAAACCAGTGAAAATGGGAAAAATTTAATTCATTTGCCATGCTCACTAAGTTTTCACTGGTTTCCCACTTTCACTAGTGATTTCTGTCCACTCAATGTCAGGACATTTTGCTGGGAAATCAAAAACTCTTATCCTGGATCCGTTGTTGAATTCTGTACAGGATGCTGGAATCCTGAGAAGCCTGAATTGTCCATGAAGCTTCAGAAAGTTGCCAAACTTTTCTGACGTAAACTGTCTGAACCATACAGGAATAAACTCAGTCTACCTTCCGAATAAATAATGGTTCGAAGAGATATCAAAAGCATTATACTCATCAAAAAGTCCCTCACTCCTCAAAGTCCTCCTGGACTCCGTGATCGATACAGAATACAAGGAGAAATCAAAAATCTGGCTATCTTCACGAGAAGCGAAAAATTATATGAAAAGTTACGAACTATCATAAAAACAATGAGTTTATTTGAATGCAAGAATGAAATTAACTCGAGATTCCTTAACTAAATCCAAAAAAAAGTATTACCTATTTCCTTAATTATGAAAGATGTATATGTTACCGTGAAAATGGGAAATCAGTGAATGGGCGATAATCACTAGTGAAAATGGGATTACGTTCATATTCACGGGAAAATGAGAAATATTTACACTTTTCACTGAGTTTTTACTTGAACCTTCACCGTGAAAATGGAAAATTAGTGAATGGACGGTAATCCCTAGTAAAAATGGGAATTATCTCATACAATGAGATTTAATTTTTTAAAGGGCCCATACCATCGGTCATACTTTTGTCGTACTTATAGCTAAACCTTTTTTAACCATTAATAAAAACAAGGATTATGATATTGGGTTAATTCTAAAAGTAGCCCCAAGAACTGCCAAATTATTTCACGTAATTATTTCATTCATAAATTATCTCTCGGATTTATTTGGATAAAGAAAAGTCAAAAATGCTGATAAAGAACCCTTTTTATCTGACTATTATATGCAAAAAGTTGAGAATTTTATCGAAACTTCGAAATTTCTCGAAAGTCTATCAAACTACAAAAGAAGGTACTTATCAAGTTAAAACAGAGAGGAATAGTTCTATTCGAAAAATCGTTGATTATAATTCACTCAAGTGCTCCTGTGACTTTATGAAATTAATGGCTTTTGCTGTCTCGAAATATTTATCTAGTCCACCCAATGAATTAGCGCCTTTCTTTTACAAAATGGACTCAGCAAAAAGAGCATATTCTGGATAACCTCTGGAAGAGCATTACTTCTTTGAGCTTGAAGCAAATAAGAAAAGAGGCCGACCATGTAAATTAAGAATAAGAACTAAGGATGAGAAAAGAAGATGAATATCTAAGAAATTTATTCAATAAAACTTTTATGGAGAAATATGAGCAACCTATTTTTAATTTTGAATGAAGATGATAAACAAAATATCATAATCCTTGTAAATAAAATTTTAGAATCTAAATAAATAGAGTCAAAATAAATCTAGGAAGAATCCTCAATATTTTAATTGAAATACGACTTTAGTGAAATATGTAAAATATGGAAGAAAGTGTAGTTAAAAGTAATGTACAAATTGTAGAAAAAGATGTAATAAACTTTTAATGGTCAAAAAAAGTTTAGGTATATGTACGACGAAATTATGACCGATGGTATGGGCCCTTTAAAAAATTAAATCTCATTGTATGAGATAATTCCCATTTTTACTAGGGATTACCGTCCATTCACTAATTTTCCATTTTCACGGTGAAGGTTCAAGTAAAAACTCAGTGAAAAGTGTAAATATTTCTCATTTTCCCGTGAATATGAACGTAATCCCATTTTCACTAGTGATTATCGCCCATTCACTGATTTCCCATTTTCACGGTAACATATATATATAGAAGTAATGAGTTGAAAAAGTATATTAAATCACAATTTAACTATGTCTTTTGTAATGTTGAGACTTCACTAACTTGTTCATATTCAATATTTATCTAGATCACTTAAAGCCTGTTAACCCATATCAGAGAATATATCTTCTTTTTAGATAAAAAAATAAAATCTCAAGTCTAAGCTCACCTGTTGGATCTAATTCATCACAGCAGGAAGTGTAATCAATAATGATCACTGATCACATAATTGCTCTTTTGAATCTCAACAAAAGATTTTACCGAAAAAATATTGTATTCTAAGCTAGAAAATGTATCCCTACTAGGACTTGGTCCTATTAAAAAATTAAATATGAATAAATAGTGATCAACTGGTTGAAAAAAATGACTTGAAGATAGTAAAATACTCGATAATGAAATTATAATTATCTTAATATGCAACATTGGTGACAGAAGCTTTTCTTTTTTCAATAATACTGGGAAAATCTAGAATTCTGAAGAAATTAGATAAAGAATCCTAATTTCCGAAGGTAATAATTCTATTGTGATTGAAAAATACTTGAAGAATCAATACTGATAACTATATATATTTTTTGATTATATTATATAAGATTTAGATTATAATAGATTTTGCAAAATATTTTAATTATTATTGAAAATGATTAATGTAAAGCAGAACTTATAAACTGTTCAATAAATTTCATTTCATCTGCTTAGACATCCTCTGACATAAGCCGAGTCGTGAACTGGTGCATGATCCATTTGAACGTATAAATTTTCACTATGATATCCCTCATTCGATATTCTGGGTTACAAGACTTAAGAAAGCTCTACCATTTATATTGCCTGAGGCTGAAGTGAGAGTAATACCTTTGCCATATTTATTTTTGTTATATTATTAAACACATTATTAAAAAAAATTACTATTCTATCCTTTATAGTTGTTTAAAAACTGTTGGCACTTTTTTTGATTTCAGTGAAAATGATTACAATTTCATTTTATTATTTCAAGTGAAGTTTTCACACTAACTTTGTAGAATTCATAACTAAAACCAATTATCAACTTTATTTCATTTGATTTTGTAAGCTTTGTATGAATAATAACTTCTATATTAGTTTGTGATAAAATAAGCATTCTTTGAGCCACATTATCATAGTGAAATCTTTAAACTTTGCATTATTTTTTTGCAATATTTCAGTTAAACAAAGTTTTATTCTATTCTACTTTTTTCATGTAATTACACTTGAATTCTTTTTATCATTTACTCTGAATTAAAAGAATAGTCCGTTTTGAACATTGATAATAAATCGAATATTCTAACTATGCTTTGTTTCTAATTTCGGGAAGATTTCAGTTAGAAAGATGAAAATTGAATTAATTTATTACTTGAATTAAGACTCACGGTTTATCAAGATTAATTAGGGAGTTTTGATATTCCCTTATGCATTACTTTAGCTGCAACATATACACTGAACGCTACTTCAATCCATGAAATAATTTGATAATTTTAAGTTATTATGTTGTTTCATAGGGAATTAAGAAAATATAAAATTATGGATAGTTTAAATTTTAGAACTTTAAATGGCGTCATATCATTTTTTGGTTCGTGAATGAGCTCAAAACTCAAAGACAATTCTCGAAGAGTCAGGTTTCATATGTGTTTTATAATTTTCGATATCTTCAATCAATCGAACATTATTTTTTAGCTGAGTCATATAAAATAAAGAAAGAAAATGATGCCAGTTAATTCATAAAATAAGGCCTATATTTCGGGCACATTCATCAGTGTGATACTTGTCATATAAGTTTTTCATCCCGTGATTGACAAATCGAAGTTATGAAACAATAATTTAATGTTTGAAAATTTATATGGCATGTATCTAACTGATGAGTACGCCCGAAATATAGGCCTTTTTGGTGAAATAACTGGTATCATCTTCTTTCTTTATTTGATCAAGCTTCGTTAATTGGAGAATAAAAATATATTTATATCACTTTGGTAAATATTTAATGATATCAATTTTCAGCATGCTTTGTTCAAAATAAAATAGTCTTCTATACATTTGGCGGTTTTTAAGTTTAAAAAGTATGCCTGATAATTTAGACATAGTTACGCAAGTTTGCAATTTTTTCATTATTTTGCAGTAACACTTGTTTAAATCATACGGAACTTGCATTAATCAATAGATTTCATGTTTCAAGAATTTAAGAGTATCCATTCAAGTTCTTAATAAAATTATGAAAATTTAACTATTTTGCGTAATGACTAATAAGTAGGGGTGTTAAATTTATGTATACAGTTAATTCAATACATGATGACCAACGATATATTAACAATCCAAAACTTTTTCTATATATATGCCTCCCTCAACAACCAATTATATTCGAATTTTTCAACATCCAATGAAAATCGAGATAGCAATTAGGAAACTTTTCTACCCTAGTTTTAGTTCTCTCCTTTTTCTCTATAATGATACTATTATTTGAAATCTAGAATTTCGACTTATTTTCATTAGAAGGAGGCTAAGGCTTAATTTTTCATAA
Source organism: Gyrodactylus bullatarudis (assembly GCA_012064415.1). NCBI lineage: Eukaryota > Metazoa > Platyhelminthes > Monogenea > Gyrodactylidea > Gyrodactylidae > Gyrodactylus > Gyrodactylus bullatarudis. The sequence goes on from SSNU01000048.1 coordinate 80,683, forward strand.
TAGAAATTAATTTTTTGAAAAAGAATATTTATAGAAAAAGTTATTCAAATTAAAAAAAATCTTCTTCCAGGATTATATTCAATTAATTTAAGAATCTTGCCTTATATTCTTCCAATAACCATTCCTTTTTTCTTATATCAAAAATATACATGTTTATTGATTCAGAGATATCAATATTATTAAGATTATTTCTGGGAACCTGATATGAATGTATAAACTTGGTGTGCAAAAAAAAATTAACAATTGATTTTGGTTCGACTTCGTCCCTGGACTCTTTCGCAACCAGTAGACAGGTTTTCAAATTGATAAATTTGCTAATATCGCTGACTTTAATCCCTTCGCGAATTAGTTTTTCATTCAATTTTCTTCTGTATATTGACTTGAATGAACGAATTATATGAGCATCCAGGGGTTGGTATACAGATGTACAATTGGAAGACAAATATTCGGTCTTAATTCAATAGCTTAGTTTTATAAACAAGAATATATTTAAGAAAACTTATTCTTATATTTTTCAAGTCTTATACCAGAATATTATGACTTGATGCATTATCAACAAACAGTAGAACCTTTATCTTCTTGAATCAACTCTTGATTCCAATACAATATGATACTTTTGAATAAATCCTTATTCATCCAACCTCGCTTGGATGATCTACAGTTGAGAATTTCTCTGTCATTTGTGTCAAAACACCGTGGTTTCTTGACGCTGTGGATAATTTTCAAAGGCCTCTTATCTCCAAGAGAATTAGTGTAGACGATTCTTCTTCTCTTTGAACCCTGAGGCATTTTTCATCGTCTTGGTCAAAATTTTTAGATTGAAACAATGCAGCTTCGTCAAGATTGTAGATATTTTCCTTCTCATAGTCTCTGGTGACAAAAGGTAAGGCTGCAAAGAAATTCTCGACAGAATCACTTGGTACATTTTTAGATACACCGCAGAGCTGAATAAATGAAAAATTAATGAAATTCTAAAGATTTTTCATAGTTAGCAACTTACTTTTTAGAAAAAGAGTTTGTTCTTCAAGGAAAACTTTTTTAGGTGTGGATAGGAGGCTGTATAACCAAACATATTTAAATCCTTAGCTAGCTTAATTGCCATTTCCTTTCCTGTCACATAATTTTCTGGATCTTCTGAAGCTTCTTCAACTTTATCTCACCGAATTCATTCATAGCTGGCTCAATTCTTGAACAATTCATGTCTACTTTGGAGGCATTTAACGTTAGATCTGTAAGTTGATTGAATCTCCGAATGCTTTTAACTGATTTACCAACACATTTGTTCAGACGACACTGACTGAAACCATCTTTGAGCCTTTTGATCTTTGATACGAAGATTTCTTGTGGAACTAACTCGACTGAAACATTGTATATCTAAGTATAAATTTGAGAATAAATTCTGTAATAGCCCAATTCGATTTTAGTAATTCCTGTCATAAAATTACTGTCGATCTTAAGGGATTTCATGATTTCTGTGGACTCATAAGAAATTTGTTTTCTAATTTTGAACCAAGTAGTTCTTCAGGGAGCTGTTCGGCATATATTGTCTATAACGTTGTTCGCTTGCTGCCTGACTATGTTGTCTTCTGGCTTGTATTGGTCTGTCTGTAGAAGGAGGAGAAAAGGGTGTAGTATTTCTTAAACAGCAAGGATTATAAAAATTATAATGATTGTTACAATAATCAGAATTATTAGAGTAATAACTCTGATAATATAATTCATTACTTGAAGGAAAATTAAAATAAAGATTAGAATAAAAAACATTTAGATTACCCTGATAAAAACAGTTAGGACTCACACAATATTTCGAATACAAGTCGTATTCTTCTTCTGGCGTGAGATTTTTCAATAAACTTAAGATACTTAAAACCTTGTGTGTCCAATCTAAACATTAAACCAATCAGATTTCTTCTCAACTTTAATCAATTAATTCTAACCAACGATTTCCAATATTTATATCCGTCTTATTACCATTAACAACCTCGTTTAGTTTAATTTCTATAGATTCCAAAATTATACTTATTTCTCATGTTTCCTAGACTTTTTACGTTATTAAAATCTATAATATGATCTGGATTGTCAGCCCAGTGTTTAGCTAGTGCTGATTTGTCTACCTGTACTTTTTCTATAGCCTTCTTATGCTCTCTACACCTAATCTCAAAATTTCTTTCGGTACGACCTATGTATGATTTTTCGCACGAAAAAGTTATTTTATAAATGCCTTGAATCTCGTCTAGATCAAAATTTTATTTTTCAGTCAAAAATCTTCCTGTTTTATTACCTAACCTGAAAATAGTCTTAATACCAATTTTTTTTAAACTGAAGATATATCAATACTTAAATGTGAAAAATCCATTAAAACAATATTATTAAAATCAAAAACAAAATTATTATTATCAAATTTATCTTTTATACTAACAATACAGGTAAAAGCTCTGTAAAGTGACACGAATTGTGTGAAAATTGAAGTGTAACTTTCACTCCAATTTGGACCAATAGAATTTCGTTTTTGTTCGGCCAATCAGAATGAAGCAATATTCTTCCGAAAAAATATTACCAAGTATAATGTGTTTCAAGGAATGTCCTTGTTTTACTAGATTTTTAGATAATCTCAACTTATATATCTGATTAAATTCCACTTCCAATTATCTTCCCATCATACCAGGAAGTAGCTTTAGCAAAGAGAGCCAAGATATTAACCCGATGCACTAAATTTTAGTATCACTAGATTCTGCGAAAAATTCTGAGTCAGTGGGTAAAATTTCAACCCTATATTTAAGAATTTGTCGCTACAACTTAGTTTTAAAATTTGTACGAGATTAATAATTTCAATATCTTTATTTTTCTCCATCATACATAATCACAGGATGTGTCATCCGTTGTTGAATGCTCGAATAATATGGATGTGTGTGTGTGATGTACATTGATATGTGAAAAGATGTCAATCATATCTTGAATCTCCCCCCTTCCCTGCAATACTTTTGTAATGCCTTTTTGTTTGTCAAACCTTTTGTGTATCACGCTCTTTTCCCATACATAAACCTATGTATCCCTTCTTAAAATTTGGGGGAACTCAGAGAGATAGACAGACCACATTGACATGACTAATTTAGAATAACTTTTCGTCATACATTCATCTTAATTAAACCATGCCTTATACAAACAAACAGAAACCAGAGATTCTTGAAGAAATGAATGAAATAAATCATTCAGCCAAAGTAATAATAGCTAACAAATATGACGTTTCCCTCAGAACAATAATCGGCAAAAAGCATCTTCTCGTATCGCAGCAAATATTGGATATGATTATACCAATAGATTCCAACGCCTTAATGAACGCATTGACGAGCAAGTAGAGGAGCTTAAGCTCAAAAGAAATGAAGTTATTGAGGCAAGACATGTCCGTGACATCGTAGATGTTGTGGTCCATAGTCAAAATTTATCACGTATGTATGGTGAATCTCATTACGTTTCTCGGATTTTGAAAGACCACAACATTCAAAATTTCAACGTAAGTTTGAAGGCTCGATAATCAAACTACTCATTAAAAAAATTTTCAGGAGTATAAGAAACTTACCAAAATCTTGTACTTTGCGGGTTCTTCAGAAGAGGAGTTATGTAAATTCTTTTATGTACGCACCGACTTTCACAGAAAACAGGAGAATTTCTTCCTGATTGTAAGAATAGTACGCTTTGATTCCCAATTGTCAGATTCCATAAGTTTTTTCAATAAGTCTAACCCCGGATTACATGCAGTTCGCGTGAAGAACAGGTATTACATCTTGAAGGATTTACTCATGTTTTTCTTCACTCTCAATCAAAGTTTGGATTCTAAAGTATTCCTTCTTGTCAACGTAAATGAGTTTGTAGGACAGCAGCTATATCGCTGTCCACTTAATCTTGAACTTCTAATTCATAATGAATCTTGCCTTCACTATCATAATACAACATTTATGAGTTTTGCTGAATTTAATAAATAACTGAAAAAATCAATAAAGAAAAACACTAAAGATTTTTTACAAAATTAGCATGAATATACTTGTAAGTAGTCATGTAAATTTTATTCACAGTATTTATAAAATTTTTCAAAATTTACTTTTTTCTTACACCATTCCTGACTTTAAACTACTAGCAAGAGTTATTCCCATACCTAAGCCTAATAGTAATGAATTTAGACCAATAACATTACAAAATAATCTTATGAAGATCATCGACTCAATTTTATTCGTCAAGATTCTTAGCATAATTAATTTAAATAAAATTGATCCAAATCAGCATGGTTTTTGTCGAGGAAAATCATGCGAAACAAATATATTTGATTTTCTAAACTATGTCTCACTTCTCGAGAAAGAAAAAAAGAAATCCATTGTCATCTACATTGATTTATCTAAAGCTTTCGACAAGATTTATATTCATAAAATCATTGAAATATGTCATGAATATGGCATATGCTCATATCTTCTTAATATGTTAATACAATACCTTACTAAACGTAGGCAATTCGTTTCTCATGAAAACAAAGATTCAACTCCCAAACAAATAACTTCTGGAGTTCCACAAGGCTCTAGAGTTGGACCTCTACTGTTCAATATTGTATTCTCAAAAATCAATGTTGACGGAGCTAAGATTTTTAAATATGCTGACGATATGAAAATAGTTTTCAGTTTTGATGATTTTATCGATATAAATTTTATAAACTCATCATTAAAATCCCTTACTAATGATCTGTTAACTCTGGGGCTTAGCATAAATGAAAGTAAAACATTCTACATGACTCCTTTCACAACAATTCCTATCAACAATAATATATGTATTAATGATAAAATAATAAACCCCAAATTCACGGTTCGTGATTTAGGAGTTAAATATAATAATTTTCTTGATTTTACAGAACATTATAAGGAAATCTATAAGTCTTTTGTCAGCAGATGTATACAAATACACAAATGTATCAAAAATGACTTTATGAAGGTATTCTTATACAAAATGGTGGCCCGAACTGTTGTCGAGTTCTGCTCTGGATGTTGGAACCCAGAAAAAATTGAATGGTCCAAGAAGTTTCAGAGAGTCGCCAGAACTTTTCGAAACAAACTATCTGCCCAGTACAGAAAACAACTTGGTCAACCCTCAGAGTCTATCAAAATTCGAAGAGATATAAAAAGTCTCATACTTATTAGAAAATCCCTGAGGCCCCAGAGAATCTCTAGACTTAGAGAACGCTACAGAATTGAAGGACATGTAAAAAATCTAGCTATTTTGAATCGATGTAAAAAACACTTTGATAAACTACCTAACTCCTTGAAGAGAAAAAACTCGAAAGAGTTCTCTCAAGAAATATAAACCAGATTTATAAACTAAAAAAAGAAAAGAAGTTATTACTATCAAATTTATATACAATACCAGATTTTTCTTGAAGTATATTTTAAAGACGAAGATATATATATTTACTAGTATCAAAATATTTAGTAAATCAACATCAAGTTACTCAAAATATGTCTTGTGAAGATATTTATTGTTTTGCTAATCATTTTTCATATTCATTCCTTTTTATTCTTCTCAACTGACTCTTCATAAATATCAAAGTCTTCACTGATCATTAGAATTAAAAAGATAAAATCTACCAGTCACAAACTAATTTGTTGAAAGTAGCTTGAAATATCATGTATCTAGAGCCATTGCAAAGACAAATAATAATAATAATAAACTGCTCTCCTCATGATATTTTCAGCCCATAATTAATTATAAAAAAAAATCAAATACACAGAATAAAAGGCTGTATATTGCTGTGGAATCTTCACCATCAGCTTATGAAAATATTTCTAAAATAAAAACAAACTGAAGTTATTATTATTATCAAAAAATTAAAAAAAGGACATGTAGATTAAATGTAATTCATAATGAACGATTAACTGATATAAAGTGAATGTTTCAGGAAGAGAAACTATATTAATGAAGAGAAAGTAATGGACAAATTGTAACAAAAAAACTATTTATCTTCATAAGGTATAGTGCCTGACCGTAAATTACAAATGCTTCGATACTAGTTATCATATATGTATCAACTCTTTATCAAAAAGGAAGAAAAAAAATGAAAAAATTAACAAGATGCATTTATTTTATTATTATTATATAAACATAGAGTTCTAAATATTAATTTATTATACTTATTTTGTATGAAGATTAATTTCTATCAACTTTTCTATGTGAAAATGAAAATTGTAAGGCAGAACATATGTGTTGTTCAATAAATTTTTCATTCATTCATTGATGTTTCCTCGGCTCGATATTATTTTTTTAAAGTTAAAACTTGATATTGAACGGAGACTTCCAGAGTTGACTTACGATGAGTTAATACAGAGATTTCCTGACCATAATATCGCAATTCTCAAGAATTTGAAAGTTTAGGATTTGGTTTCCTCCGAACTTTTCAAGAACGAATATCAAGAAAGGATTTTCAATCTGTTACTCGTTATTAGTAGTAATCTCAAAGAGCTTGGATATTGGAGGGATAAGATTCTTATCGATTGGATTAGAAAAGTCCATTTCCCTATTTTTGAAAACTTTACATGTCGCTTTTTAAGGTTTTTCAAAGCTAAAGTAAGTTTTAACATTTATATTAAAACTAAAATAGAAAAATTAATTGTAAATTTTAGCGAATAGATCGCTATCTTTCTATACAAGAAAGGTTCCAGCTTATAACTTTCTTTGCTGACAATATTGGTCCTCAATTTTTATTATGTGTTTTCAATTTTTCGCCTAGTACAGTTTACAAAACTGTTGAAAAAAAGCAGTCATCTTGGAAGCCTTAGCAGCCAGGCAAATGCGTCTTCCTTCTGGAGAAAGTGAAATATCTTCGTCAATCAATGAGAGAATAAATCAGCTGCTTTCTTCAAATATTAGTAATGACGATTTGGAACTGATTGGTAAGGAAATAACTGTTTCTAAAGGAGTATTTTTTCGGGGAAGCAAATCATTCTACAAAAACTTCAAAAAAGACATAGATTGGTTGTTAGAGCTGTAAGTTAGTTGTTATGACTTTTAAGCCTTGTGGTGATAAGTTGGATGCCCCTCTCGAAAAAATAGCCGCATTTCGAGATGCTCTTCCATCAGTGAATGGAGGTTACCAACCGAAACAACTTTGGAACCTTGATGAAGCGGGTCTTTATGTTTACAACTTCTTTTCAAAAGTCCTGGCCAAAATAGGATCTAAAGTTTTTGGCAGAAAGAAATCCAAAGTTAGATTCACTCTCGTTGTCGCAGTGAGTGCTACTGGACAGAAGAGGAAACTTTGGATTATTGGGGAACATAAGAACCCAAGATGCTTCAAAAACAGGCCAGATATATTACACAAAATTAAGCATTCGCATGATAAGTCTTCATGGATGACAAAAGAACAGTTTAGGAATATCTACAAGCGTGGGACAGAACTCTCGGTCGTCAAAGAAGGCTTGAAGATAGGAAAATTCTTCTATTCGTCGACCAATGCAGTGCTCACTTTAAGCATTGTAAGGAGGACCTTCAGAGATCCCTTCGAAATATAAAAGTATTAATTTTCTTTTATTGTAATTTTCTTTTTAATTCTTTGATAATTTTCAGATTGTCTATCTTCCTGAAAATTCTACTTCTGTTCTACAGCCAATTGATACGGGAATAATTAGGAAGTTCAAGGCTATGTATAATAAGAAACTACAAACTTTAAGGTCTGAGAGAGGTGCCTATGTCAATGACTTAGGGAGAATCATGAACCTGGCCGATAGCATTGACATTGCTACCAAAATTTGGGAAGATATCGGACCTGACGTGATTGTAAAATGCTGGGAAGAAACTGTTGTTTTCTGTATACTCGAGTTTGGATTTCAGCTTCTGTTCTCATTAGTTTCATATCTAGAAAATTCAAAGAGTTATCTTCTTCTTTTTCTGTTGTCAATTTTATGGTTCTATATTCCCTTCCTATTTTAGATATAGCTATACTTATTTGTCGATTCGTAGCCTTCGATATTACTAAATAGTCATCTAAGTACCTTATGAGTAATTTTGGCCTAATTTCCTTAATAAGCATGTTATCTATTCTAGTCATGAATATATTCGCTATTGTTGGAGATAAAGGATTTCCCATAGCTAAACCAAAATTTTGAATATAAAACTTCTGATTAAATCTAAAAATAGTAGCATTTAGACATATTTTAGAAGCCTTAATCACAAAATCTATTTTCTGGAAAGAAAAAGAAGAAGATAACTCTTTGAATTTTCTAGATATGAAACTAATGAGAACTAATGATACTATCAAATAGACCTGTTGAAATCCTTCCTCTTCAGTTCTGTTTGTATCGTTTGTATCTTTCAAAGGAGATAACCATGGATCAATATTGGAACAAATAGTAAACGAGTTATTCCAAACAACTTTTCTAAGAAAGAAAATTAGATATATTTTCAAGACTAATAAAATGTTTACGAATGAATCTAAGGACCTCTTGGATTATAATAAGTCTTCTTATGTTGTGTACAAATTCCAGTATCCATGTAAAGCAGAGTACATTGGTCACACTACGAGGAGACTCGAGGATAGAATAGATGAACATCTCTATACTGGAAACACAGCAGTGAGGGATCATCTCAAGGTATGTGACAAAAAAGCCTCCCCAGCAAACTTTTATATTCTCTATAGACAAAATGGGAGGAATGTCAACACATTAAAACTTGCAGAAGCTTTCTTTATTAAAAGAGAGAACCCAATCTTATGCAAGCAAAAGACTTGTTAAGACGTTAGGTCTAAATTGGCAAATAAGAGAAACGGAAATAGAGCAGTCGTTGAAACTAACAGTCAACCAGAGGAAAAAAGAAAAAGAAACCGAAACTCGGACACAATAATACAAACCAACAAAATCACGAAGTATTTTAGCCAATGATCATTATTTCCAAAAGATATCAAAAAATCTACCTATTACGTTTATTAACCTTGTCTGTCAAACTTTCTTTTAAGTTATATAATTATGTTAAATTGAAACTTTATCGCCTCTATCATAGAACATACAATATCATACATATATTATTCTTCATTGTTACAACTCTGTTAATGTATCTTAATAAGAAAATGTACACAGTCATATATCATATATGTAATCAGAATGTAACCCACCCTAGGGTGGGAAATATCAATCATCACAAACCCTACCCGATTGACAATGTAATAAATTTTTAGATGTACCCCAACACAACGAGAGAGCCAATCAGATTTATTTATATTTCTCTTTGTATTTTACTATATATTTGGCATGTAAGAGGCTGATGAGTATGCCTGAAATAAAGCGCTTATTCCTCCCATTTTCGGCATCCTTTTTTTTACTTTCTAAATATGCTCTCACCGTTTACTCAATTGACAGATGATATTAAAAATCATTTCAACACAATAATAACTTTATGAGTTTTTCTGAGTTTAACAAATTATTAAGAAAACTCAAGAATAAAAACACTAAAGATTATTCTAAAATTAGTGTCAATATACTTATGAGTAGTCACGTAAATTTTATCCATAGCTTTTACAAAAATTCAAAAATTATTTTTTAATAATATTATTCCTGATTATATGTTACTCGCTAAAGTTATCCCTATTCCTAAACACAATAGTAATGACTTTAGACCAATAACTTTACAAAATACCCTCATGAAAATTATTGACTCAATTCTTTTCATCAAAATTCTTGGTATAATTGACATACAGAAAATAGATCCTGATCAACATGGATTCTGTAAAGGCAAATTCTGTGAGACTAGTATTTTTAATTTCTTGAATTATCGTTTCTTAACAAGGATAAAAAGAAATCTATCGTAATTTATATTGACTTGTCTAAAGCATTTGATAAAATCTATATTCACGAAATTATAGAAATCTGTCATCATTACGGAGTATCACATCTCCTAGAAATGCTAAAAGTATAGCTAACGGAACGTGAACAATATGTTTCCTTCGAAAATAAAGACGCATTACCGGAATTAATTACCTCAGGTGTACCACAAGGCTCCAAAGTAGGTCCTCTACTATTCAATATTGTTTTTTCTTAAATAAATGTCACTGGAGCTAAGATCTTCAAATATGCTGATGATATGAAGATTGTCTATAGTTTTGATGACTTTATCGACATTGATTTCATAAACATGTCTCTAAAAATTCTTTCGAATGATTTAAAAGCCTTAGGCTTAAGCATCAATGAAAGTAAAACTTTCTTCATTACACCTTTCACAACAATCCCATTACAAGGAAATTTACTTGTGAATTAAAAAAAATCGATCCCAAATTCACAATTCGTGACTTGGGAGTTAAATATAATAACTTTTTTGACTTTACAGAACATTATAAAGACATCCATAGATCTTTCATATCAAGATGCATGCAGATTCATAAATGCATAAAAAACGACTTCATGAAAGTTTTTCTCTTCAAAATGATGGAACGATCCGTTGTTGAATTTTGTGCAGGATGCTGGAATCCTGAGAAGCCTGAATTGTCCATGAAGCTTCAGAAAGTTGCCAAACTTTTCTGACGTAAACTGTCTGAACCATACAGGAATAAACTCAGTCTACCTTCCGAATAAATAATGGTTCGAAGAGATATCAAAAGCATTATACTCATCAAAAAGTCCCTCACTCCTCAAAGTCCTCCTGGACTCCGTGATCGATACAGAATACAAGGAGAAATCAAAAATCTGGCAATCTTCACGAGAAAGTAAAAATTTTATGAAAAGTTACGAACTATCATAAAAAGAATGAGTTTATTTGAATTCAAGAATGAAATTAACTCGAGATTTCTTAACTAAAACAAAAAAAATAAAATGTATTACTTATTTCCTTAACTATGAAAGTTGTATATATATCTAGAAGTAATGATAAACCAGTAAAGTAAACAAGTATATTAAATCACAATTTAACTATGTCTTTTGAAATGTTGAGACTTTACTAACTTGTTCATATTCTATATTTATCTAGATCACTTAAAGCCTGTTAACCCATATCAGAGAATATATCTTCTTTTTAGATAAAAAAATAAAATCTCGAGTCTAAGCTCACCTGTTGGATCTAATTCATCACAGCAGGAAGTGTAATCAATAATGATCACTGATCACATAAATGCTCTTTTGAATTTCAACAAAAGATTTTACCGAATAAATATTGTATTCTAAGCTAGAAAATAGCTAGAAACTTTATCCCTGCTAGGACTTGGCCCTTTAAAAAAATAAATATGAATCAATACTGATAACTATATATATTTTTTTCATAGATAAGATTTAGATCATAACAGATTTATAACAAACTATTTCAATTATTATTGTACACACATGAAAATATTTTTCTTCTTTTTTCTATTTTCCTTTAACTTATTATTATTTTTTTTGTACATGACAACTTTTTTTATATGAAAATGATGAATGTAAAGCAGGACTTATGAATTGTTCAATAAATCTCATTTCATTTCATTTCAAAAAAAATATTTTTATGATCAGTATATAGCAGTTCTAATTACTATAAGATTCTGATATTCCAAATCAAAATGAGTAAGATCTTAAGATTTTCATCAATACAGAAAAGAAGGAGAGAACTAAAACTTGGGTTGAAAAGTTTCCTAATTGCTATCTCGATTTTCATTGGATGTTGTTACCGTATAAACCCTGAATCAGTACAAAGTTAGTATAAAGCTTGAAATTCAGTGTTTGTACTAACTTTGTACTAGAAATACACATCATATATACTTTTTATCATATTTTTATATGAGATGGTGTATAAACCTTATACCATTCAAAGTATTCTATACTATACATAAGGATAGGATATATGATTGCCTTGAATTAATTTCTCATTAAAGAGGGGGAGAGGGATTCACACTCAGTCCTCATTGAGGATTGACAAAGTCATATATAATGATGAATATTTTGTAAAAGGCTAAGGTTTTCATATTAAAATTCAAAATATATTTGAACAGAAATATTACAAGATGGATAATAATAAGATTCGATTCTCGGAGAAAGGGTAAGACTTATTGAATATTCCTGACTAAAGTATTATAAGTTCTCGCTTGTTCTTCGAATGTGTTAAATATAAGTTTCTTTCTGAATTATGACATTTGACTAGAGCTAATGTAGAAAAAATTCATGACTCGCCAGTAGTCAAATAATTCAGATTAAACAACTCATATTGGGACTGCTGTTTAACTAGTATTTGAATTATCAAAAAGATATCCTGCCACCAGATTAAAAGATCCCCCAAAAACAAAAAAAATCCTTAAAATCTATAGCTATTGAGATCTGAAATGTAACGAAAATCAAAATTGTAATTATTTGTAACTATTTGGTCGACTCTTTTTCTCTTCTCAGTGAATGTTTCATAGCATACACGGTCTATGCCAATTCAATATACCAGTGGCTTGCTTGAAGTGTAATGAAAATATTCAACCCATTCTGCCCGTTATGGAAACCCTGTAATCGTAAATACAATCGAAGGTAGAAAAACTAAAATTTTAATACTTGAAGACTAAATGAGATATCCTAACCCGAATATTTGAAAATTTTCAAATGGATTCATTGCTTTTAATATGATTGTCTCAGATATTCCAAATAGTATTCAATATGGTCTAAATTTATTTTTGACTTCAGACTCTAATTTAATCTTCCACATCACATAAATCGACGTACTTTGGCTAATATCACTATGCTCTTGCCTCTAAACTTTTTTTCTATTAATCTATCTCCATTAATAAGCGAAATATTTTTTTTCGTGCTACATCAATAAAAGTAACTCTATCCGGTGCAGAATGAAAAGTTGTTGCCTAAATTTTATACATCAATATCATAATTGATGAAAACTAGACGGGTTCAGAGTTGATATGACCGGGATTTTCGTTTTCGAATGAAAATCGATAAAATTCTATTTTTAATCTGACTTTAATTATAAACCCCTTTTTTTACCGATAACGCCATATCATGTAAGCTTTGCAATGTTGGGAGACCCCTTCATTATTTCACTTTAGCCCTTTCGATCCCAAGGGTCATATATGACCCCAAACTTTAACCTTCATATCTTTTATCACAATAATACCCTTGTATATGTTACGTTCAAAGTGGAAACTCGTACAGTGTGTACACTGTACAACTAATTGGTCAATGTGGAAACTCAGTGTACACATTGAACGGTTGATGGTGTACACTTTGAGTATACTGATTAAACGTACAATGTTTACACTGTTAACTTTATGCTCGGGAAATAAGTCTCATCTATTTTAATGGTATTTAAGTCTTTTAATTTAAGAAAAGTTCGAATATAATATTCATTCATTTGTTATTCCATGAAAACCTTTTAAAGGACCCAGAATTGTAAAAAACTTTATTTCTTCTAAATAAATAAGAAAGGATGCCGAGAAAATTTTTGAGGAATAAGCCCTTTATTTCAGGCATACTCTTCAGCCTCTTACACGCCAAATATATAGTAAAAAACAAAGAAAAATATAAATAAATCTGATTGGCTCTCATAATGATCAGGGTTGGAGGGCATTTGCATTGTCTGTCGAGTTATCACATTGTCATAATTGTTTGGCTTTTGA